>MSTJ01000015.1:0-125439 GCA_001956345.1 Ramalina peruviana | reverse complement strand
GTGTTACTGATTCAGTCTTTACGACGGATCCAACCTTCTTCTAACTCGACCGATCTGGCGTCATTGGTTGACTCCCAGATTGTCTCTTCAACTTCAGTCGCTAAGGGACTGAAGGTGTCGACTTCTTCCACTTCATCTTCGTCTTCTTCTTCAATGATCTCCTCACTCGTTCTACCAGCAACGCTAGTGCTACGGCTTACGCTAGCATTGGAATCCTTCGTCCTGGCCATCGCACCGTTGCCCGTATTTGCCCCAAACATCAGAGGAGGCCCACGAAACGGGGTCTTTTTCCGCTTCGCAAAGACGGTACCTGYGGGGGTATGAAATCCTGCGGATTCGTTGTAAGTATTGGGCGCGCGCACAAGACGGATGTTGGATGGGAATGCGCCGATGATTGGCGTCGTCGGGAGCACCTTGACGGAAGGATGAGGCGAGCGAGACGCCCTGGAGTACGGTCTGGAGGAATGGACGGAATTAGTCGTCGATGAAGTGGACGAAGCCTTGGAATGAGTGGGAAGATGCTGAATGCTTCGGATYGAAGAAACTGAAGAGGATGTCGACTTGCGGCCACGAAGGCCAATCGGGCCAGAAGAGAGTCGATATGAAGAGCGCGGCGTCATTGGTGCGGGGGATAAGGACAACCGGTGACGAGGAGTCGGCACATTGGGCCGACTGAGAGAGGTGCCTGACGTTTGCCGCACTGGCGTRTTTGATACATTGGCCGTTGGTCGCACGGGAGGGGTGATGTTGGGCACACGAGGCGTCTCCTTAGGCGCGCTCCTGGGAGGCTGTACATTCGGCGCTGTTGCCTCGTTGCCTTTCGAGACCGGAGACTTCCCTCGCTTTGCGTTCTCTTTGAACCACAGTTTGATGGAGGCGAGAGGCTTCAACAACCTTCGTTGCGGCTTCCTAGCTGCCGTTCGTCTAGCGACACCATTCGTGGGGGCGATGAGAGCAGARTTGGTCGAGACGAGCTGCAACGTGCTTCCCCGGGACCGTCTCCTTTCTTTGGGCGGAGGCATTGGCCTGCTTCGGTTTGAGCTGGCTGAACGGGCACGTGCCACATCCTTCTCGATGGGAGGTGGCGGYATTGGGGAATCTGGAGAGTCCAGTATGAAATCTTCAGGCAGGCGAGGCARCTCCGGTAAGACAAGTTGAGCTTAAACAGACCCCGTCAGTTGACATGCATGGGATTTTGGAKTGGGGCTCTTACGGGTCGGAATGCTTCGCCTTTCGCGCCGGCCCCTGCTGTTGGCCGCGGTAATGCTTGGAGATCTAGGCTCGTCTTCGTTGATTTCCTGGAGGGGCGGAGCGAGACGCTCAAGCCGACTACTTGCTGCGCTGAGCCGCCGTAGGTTTTTGGCGTCGGCTTCCTTCTCCCTTCGCTTCTTTTCCCTTCGCTTCTCTCTCCGGTCTTCCTTCTCGATAAGTAGGGCCCACCAGCCCGCCAAAGGGTCGCAGCGTTGACCTAGCACGTTCGCAATCACTCTATCGATGTCAGCGCCGGCGCCCCTCATCCGCTCCAGGGTYGCTTTCTCGAGWTCTGTCGCGAAGGGCGGTGGTTGCGTCAGCTTCAAGATTGCTTGCTGCTGAGGGGCATGATCGGCAAGGAAGGGATTCGTCAAGATCTCCGCCAGTGAGGGCCGGACCAGAGGTCTTTTAGAAAGCATCTGCATGATCAAGGTCTTGGCGTCCCCGGGCATGGCAGCAGAATAAGTGGGCTCACTTGAGAGGATCTTGTGCTTAGTGACCAGATCGTCATCCTCATCGAACGGAAGCTCGCCGACCAGTAAGGCGTAGAGTATGATACCCAAGCTCCACACATCCACCTTTTCCCCCGCGTACTTTTCTCCCTTGAGCATCTCGGGCGCGCTGTAACAGACGGTGCCGCAGAATGTTCGCAGATAGCTCAAATGACCCTCGTACTCTCGGGTGAAGCCAAAATCGCAAAGCTTGACGTTCTCATTCTTGTCCAGCAAGATGTTCTCCAATTTGAGGTCTCGGTGAACGCAAGACTTGCTGTGCACATAGCTCACTGCCCCGACAAGCTGGGTGAAGATCTTCTGCACCTTTTCCACCGCGATGGCTCCTTCAYGGAGCAGGTAGTTGTAAAGTTCATCGCCTAGACCGCGTGAGTCAAGCTTCGCCCACGATCTGGGTGTCTCAACTTACCTGGACAGTATTCGAGAACGAGCCAAACAAGCGTTTCCGTCACGATGACTTCGTACAAACGAGCTATGTGAGGATGGACAAACTGCCTGTGATGATGTATCTCCCGCGCAAGGTTTCCATCGTCTTTGTTGGCGGATTTGAGGACGACCTGGACGACGCGTATTAAGTCACGGCTTGGTTGGGGAAGCRGGGCATCATGAGAGGTTCCTGACCTTGGATCCTTTGGTGAGCTTGTGCGAAGCAAGATAGACCTTTCCAAACGTTCCTTTGCCAATAAGACGCCCTAGCGTGTAGTTGCCAACGACCTGAAGTGTATCCGACGAGAATTGTCTGACAAGCGATCAGCCGGCGTAGAAGGACAGCACTTGAGCAGGACACAAGATGCATACTCTAGTAGCTCATTGTATGAGCTGGTGAGCTATCCCACGTCGACCGAGAATTAGACCGAATGAGCGGTTGGTCACGGGTGTGGGCCCGGTCGTACCTTGGTTTTTTGCTTCTGCAATTCAACGTGGGACTGATCGGTGACAGCCGGCATATGTTGAAATTCAGACTATTCGAATAGCTTCTAAGGATGKGATCCCTGCCTCGTATGGGCTTGCTGGTAGCCGGAGTTGGAGGCGGAAGGGGGRTCGGACGACGGGCAATCAACAGTAGAAAGATCAAGATGCATTACGCTCGACCYTGTCACGCAATAGGCGGATYCTGGGTTTTAAGAGGGTTGGAATCGGGGATGCATGARACCGAGGGGAAAAGGGAATGAACGCATGAAATTAGATGGAGGAAATTGAGCGTTTGTTTCCCTCTTCCAAATCACGTCTCGAAAYTACAAGGATTAATCTACYAAGTCAATGCGACGACCACCAACGATAAACACTCTCTGGAAAATGTTATTCTTGCTCCGAGCCACATTGAACGATACRTRGCCCAACGGTGTGCATCAGAGATTGGAATTTTCGTTACAACAAGTGAAAGGTGGAAAATGTACGTGCGTAGTGSTGCAAAGCCTCTATCAACGGATGATATGCCCTCTAACCTCCTCGATCCGAAATCTCTTCATGCTAATCTTGCGAGTTCGCTGCAATAGAAATGCATAACCATAGCTCGAGATGCGAAGAGTAAATGATGATACCTGTTGAGTGGCATCGTTGGTCATGGACCGTGTCCTGGAATTTGCTCTGCGAGCCCGAATGCATGCCTGGACCTCTAGCATGTTCGAGCTGGAATCTGTAAAGGCCATGACGGAGTGACAGTGTGACAGTGGAGCAGCCTGGGATGAAGAGCCCCGATGTCCTCATATCGCCCTCCAGCTCGTCCTGTCTGTTGGGAAGTGTTCGCAGATTCACTGACAGGCACATGGGACTTTGGAGAAGCACCTAGGGCCACCATCGACATCTCTTGGGGGTACCTCAACATTGAGCCATGGGTAAYTGGTAGTTGCAGCGTGTGGGGAAATGTCTAGACAGTGGTCTCATGCGTGCATCTCGAGACCTATAGCATTCAAGCGTGCGGGTGTATTCGTAATCAATAACTCCTGCCGTGAGATCACATAAAGTCCTCGTCGCTGCACCTCGTCAGTTTCCGTCAAGCCGCCCRTGGAATAGAATGATTACTCACTCCAGATCGCCATAACTCGTGGTGTCCGCCTTCGAGCTCGCATCGCGATTGGCCACAAGCGTTGCTTTACTCTTTGCAGCTTTGCTTTTCTTCCCGCCCTTTTCTGCTGCCTTCTCCTCCTTCATCTTTTCATTCGAGAGAGTGGTCAAACCACTTGCGATCTTCTTGATTTGGTCACTAGGTAGATCCTTCACAATCTGTTTGGAAAATTCCTGTAAGAACAGCGCATAGTGTGCTTTGCTTGAGCTCGCGCTCAGCAGGGGGACCAGGGTCTCTCGAAGCTTGGCAAACTGATCTTTCGAGGAAGGGTTGAAGACAGGTAAAGAGGATAGATCTGTTGCGCTCTCRGGGTTCGAGGCATCCGTGAAGACGACTGTCTTGGTATCTGATCGATTCTTGCTGATGCCAATGTTACCAATCAAGTCCTCCGCGTGCTTCAAGTCCGAGTCCTGTTCACGTTGTCTTGCCCTGGCTCGAGCTAGGGTCTGATCCTCTTCCTCGCTGCTAGATGCATCCTCAGCCTCTTCCTTTTTCCTCATGTTCGCCACCCTCCGCTCTTCGATCTTTTGGGCCTTGGACTTCTTATTGGCAGCTGCCTCAGCTTCTACTTTGGCGCGCACCTCGGCCGCTTTCTTGGCCTTTTCCCGCTCAACCTCGGAATCTTCTGCGGCGTCCCATGAATCAAGGACCTACAGCTGTAAGTGAGTGCCAACCAGGCGAAACAGTGCAAGGCTTCGCACATCGCTATCGTCTTCCTCATCGTCAAATCTGCCTTTTCGAGAGATGGCTGGTGGTGGGGAGTCTTCGTCAGAGCTGTCTCCGGACGACTCTTCTAGCGTGGGGRAGGCTGAAGCATCAGTGCTCTGCAGTAGAGACGAAACGCTTGACATCTGGATAAGCACATACCGTCTCTTCTCTGAGGAGGAGGCATCTCGAATGGTGAGGGTATCTTCTACAACGTCTGAGCAGCCTCGAAACCGCCCCTGAATGGTGTACGAAGGGGAGATTGATTATGAGCAGCGGAAGCCGTGTGGTCAAAAATTGGAGAAGTGCGCAACAGAGGCTTGGCGTCGAGTCGTTTACAGGATGACTAAGAAAGATTKTTGATTCGTCTACCGAGGCTCATTTGACCCTGCCCGCCAGACCAAATAGACATACGCCTTATTGAACCTTGCGATCGATCGCTATCTGAGACGTTTGGTAAGCCTCTATTGACGTGGTCGTGCTCGTAGCATTCTTGTCCAAGATCTGCTTTGAGTTTTTCGRCCAAAGCTCGTTTTGAGTGGCGTGTACAGGCCGCGCAACCCATTAGATGTTGACGGCGCTGCGAAACCTTTCCCCTGCAAAAACAGCAGACGGACTGCCGCTCGAAAGCTCCTCTTCAATGCGCAATATCTGGTTCAATTTTGCCAGACGCTCGGATCTACAGGGTGCCCCCGTCTTGATCTGCCCACAGCGTAGGCCAACGACAATGTCCGCAATCGTGACATCCTCCGTCTCCCCACTCCGGTGAGAAACCATGACGCCCCTAGAAAGACAAGTATCAGCATCTCTGCCAACCACCTCACTTCACGTTGCTCAAAGTTGGAGTCCAAGGGATGAAGAGGGAGCGTGTCAAGCGGGGATTGCAATCAATCGGTAAAGATCACTCACCAACCAGCCTCGAAGGAATCCTTGGCGGCCTGTATTGACTCTGTCAGGGTTCCAATCTGATTGACTTTCAGGAGCAAAGCATTGCAAGCCTTCGTTTCGATGGCCTTTTTGATCCGGATCGGGTTAGTGACGGTAAGGTCGTCCCCCACAATCTGGAAATCCGATGTCTTGAAGAAGTAGCTCCACGCTTCCCAATCATCCTCTGCAAAAGGATCCTCAATGCTGACAATTGGGTACTTGGTGGCCAAGGACTTGTACATGTCCGCGAGTTGTTCGTATGTGACCCACTTGGTAGGATCCGAGTTGGGATTCTTGAAGTCCAGATCATATTTCTTCGCGTCGACCTTGTAGAACTCGCTGGAAGCTACGTCCATGGCGATTTTGACTTGCCCCTCATACCCAGCTTCTTTTATGGCCTGGGAGATCAGATCCAAGGCTTCTTCGGCGGTTTCGATATCGGGCGCCACACCCCCCTCATCCCCCACGTTCCCGGCCGACTGACCGTACTTCTTCTTGGCCAAGGTCTTCAACTTCTGATAGACTTCACTCCCTTGACGCATTGCCTCGGTGAAAGAAGGCGCAGTGCTATGGACGTCAGCCTTCTACAGCCGACCGCGGTAAGAAAGGCTTACTCAGGAGCTATCATGAATTCTTGGAACGCTAGACGTCCTCCGGCATGAGACCCTCCATTCAGGACGTTCATGAATGGGACAGGGAGAACGTAAGGCTTCTTAGTCCCGGCGAGGTCGGACACGTGAGCATACAGAGGAATGCCCTATTCGATCATTGTAAGTCTCGGGCATCGACGGACTCTCATTCTGGAGGGCCAAACCTTCTCGGCTGCGCCGGCTTTGGCGACGGCCAGACTGACACCGAGGATGGCATTGGCACCAAGCTTAGTCTTGTTTGAAGTTCCGTCGAGCTTGTTGAGGAAAGCGTCAACGGCGGGCTGGTCTTTCACATCAATATGCTCATTAATGAGGGCCGGACCAATGATTTCGTTGACATTTTGAACTGCCTTGGTRACACCTTTGCCGGACCATTTGCTCTTGTCTCCTAAAATTTGTTAGCCTGGACCCCAACCCATATAAGAGTCCGGAAGCGGCTGGGACCATTGCCTACCATCCCTCAATTCACAGGCTTCGTGCTGTCCTGCACGTTGATGATCAGTCGAGTCGAAGGAGAAAGAGGGAGACGAGCAATGCACCTGTGGAGGCTCCGGACGGTACRATGGCTCGGTGGAGACCCTTGCCGTCAATGAGATCGACCTCGACCTGGGATCCCACTCAGTATGTCCGTGGAGGAAGAAGGAGCACAAAATTAGAGTCCCTACCGTAGGATTGCCTCGAGAGTCGTAGACGCTCCTTGCGTGGATTTTAGTAATAGCCATTTTCTATTCACTGGCGAACAATGACAGGTAGTGTTAAATCTCCTCACGCAGTGATCCGAAGTAGCGTAGGAARAGAATGGTTGAGAAAATGATATTGGTTTAAAGCGATTGCAAACTTTTGGCTGGCGTTGAGTGCCATGACCTGCTCCTCGGGAGTCAAAAGGCGACCGAGGGACCTGGCGGGGTGGGGGTGCCACCAGTGCCCCGCGTAACAAACGCCGACTTGTCGCCGAGTGAACGAGGGAAGAGGCGAGACCACTTGATGGAAGGCACCAAGTCTTTGTTACTGGTGCTCCCCTGGTCACATATGACCGATAAATGCAATTGACGCGGGCCAGGATGGACAGAGCGGGTGCATGCTAATTGCATCAATTGCGCTTCGACAGAAGAGATTAAGGATCCTGGGTCACGGTCACGGCCACTGCAGAAATTAAAGATGATGCGCTTTTCTTCTGAATTGACTTCATCTCGTGCTCCTTTTCGATATGTAAACGTGTGTCATTGAATGGTTCAACTTACTGATCGCTAGTGCATAAGGCCAATTGCCTGTCTGCTTCGAGATCGGAGCAAGCACGTTGGACTGTCAACCTACCGATGGTGTTGGTACAGGCTGACTTCCTGCCGTCCGACTATTTGACGTAGACTTCAATCTTGTCCATGTCCGAGATCTCCGTTTCCCCAATCTTGCATTGCGGTGACAGACGTTCCCCATCGAAGAGCAAGAAAACTTCCTTGTCGGGCTGGATGTCATTGGAGGCTCGGAACGCACTGATTATTTTGTCAATTGTGGTAGACTGCACCATGTCAGCACGAAATCCAGGAGGGCTTGGTGTTCTGCTCCTYACGCTTTTGACCCTTAGCCTGAAGTCATCGTGGTCCTTGCCCACCAAGATGATCTTGACCTGAGCCTCTACCTTTGCAGGCGATTCTGAAGAGGTATTCTTGGCTTGCTCCTCACTTCTGTCGGCATTCTCTTTGGCCTTCTTCCGAGCTTCCAATATCTCCAATGTCATCGCCTCCATGTGAAGCCGCCCAACTTCGTCTCCAAGCAGATTTTCGTGACCCCGGATGACGCCGCTTGAATTYACGCTCAAGCCAAGACTCTTGCAGCTCATGACATCGAACAGGCGTTTACCTCGCCAGGTCAGGAACACGGCATCCGCCAACTCGGGCGAAAAACCCTGTCGTTGTGTCCAAGCGAGTCTCACATCCTTGAGCCGTTGGGAGAGCTTACGACTGACAATCAATGGCTGCGTCTTCTCAATGGAGGAGGTGATGAGTATTTCGAGAGTAGGATCATGCACAGTAGGAGATTCGCTTGCGTCCTTGTCATGACCCTCCCCCTCCCCCGATGCTCTCATGTGCTTGACTTCAWGGGCGGGGGACGGGGACAACAGGCCCTTCTCCAACCTCTTATTACGCGCCTTCTCTCTTGCTCTTCGTGCAAGTTCAGGAAATTCTTCGTCCGCAGCTGGCTCTGTTTCCGGCAGCTTGATGGGGCTAGGAGCCCAGGCATCCTCGCCTGTATGTCTTTGCACCGTGGAAGCTTCTGGCTCAGGAGTTTGGCCAGAATCGCTTCCAAGGTCAATTATTTGTGCAGCCTGCTTTCTCTTCTTTCGCTCTTGACCCTCTGGTTCTGCAAGACCCAGCTCATAGTCCTGAACAAGTGTGGATGGCTGTTCAGGGATGGACCGGATCTGCGAAAGGCTGACGCTATTCTCAAGCGGAACAGTAGCAGCTGCTGGATCGGACGGTTCCTTGGCTACAGGTTTGAGGATCTGACTGTGCGGTTTGCTACCCGAATCTGAAATTCGGCGTCTCTTGGAAGACTGCTCCTGTCCGGACTCTGCTTCTTTACGATGTTTCGCTTTCCTAKCAGCCTTCCTTTGCTTCCTCCGCTCCGCCTCAGCAGCGAGGTCGGCATATGTATGACTTGACCGGCAAAACAGGTTGCTATCATTTGCTCTAGGCTCTGCTCTCATCCATGCAGGCTTAGTAAATGGAATCTCTGCAGAACAGCCTATACGAGGTTCCTCTCGCGCAGAGCTCTCTGTGGTCATGATGAGTGAATTAGGCAATGAATTCGAGGAGATACAAGGTATCGACCAGGGATGAGGGTAAATAAGACTCGTTCTCTSAAATCATAATGAGCCAAGTTCGGCAAYGCAGATGAGAAGAATAAACATTCTTCAGATTGAAAAGTGCAAGGTATCATTGAGCGCCGGTGTTGTGTTTTCCTCATCTCTGATTTGGCGGGGAGCGCGTTGGGAAGACCGAGGTGAAGGATAATCACGTGACATACATTCATGKTTGMTGAAATGAAAAGCTTGACGCAACTCTCTGAAAAAGCTTCCAATTTTCGAGTAAGCGCAGAACGATCACGATCATAGGCCTCCCTGCTTCCCATCAACCAAGCCGTAGAGCAATCTTACCCCTCAATCAGGAAATCATTATTCTCTTCATTCATTACAAGGAGTTTTATCTCATGAAAGGGTGAGGCAAAGTAATCACATCCACTCGATACCTCTATTTGCTTCAATCTACAGACGGGTGAACCACCTTGTAGGATATGGAGAACGGTGCGGATGGTTCAGATCCATCCTCCTTCCTAWCCCAGATTATTGGGTCGACCGTCAGGGTCAAACTCAACTCTGGTGTCGAGTATACAGGTATGATCAGGGTTTTGGCGGTATGGTCGCATTCAAGTGCTAAGGAGGAGGCAGGTCTATTGTCTTCTATCGACGGCTACATGAATCTGGCCATGGAAAAAACCAAAGAATTCGTTTCTGGTTCGTTGCGGAGGGAATACGGAGATTGCTTTATTCGGGGCAATAACGGTGTGCATTTCGTACGAGTTCTTGCTTCGTTCACTGACCAGATCTCCAGTCATGTATATCTCCGCCTCATAATGTCTCTCTCTGTCAATAGTCCCGCATACCTTTTGATTAGGGTATGTCTGCTTGACCATTGACAACAACGTCATCTCACGGATGGATCATGTAGTASCTATTCGCCCTCTAGGGACCGCCTGGAACTGCGCTCGTCCAGGCTAACAGGGTCTGCCCATGGATCGAGAGCTCCCCACAATCATTCCTCTCAACGTCGTCACCCGCGATTGCTTGCTGTACCATWCTTTGGAGGGTCTGTGTCTTGAGTGAGTCACGCAGGGATCGATTGTGCGAAGGGTTTGCAAGCATTACCTCTGCCTCTTCCTCCCTCAAGGCTGCAAATTGGCTCAAAGTCCTGTATCTATCCCACAGCGCACTCGGCGTTAGCCAATGCCTGAAAGGCACTGATTCTTCGCCAAGAGGTAATGTGAACAAGGGATCCGCGGCGGTAAGTATTGCAAAAGGTGTGGTCTCGAGCTGCTTCTCAAACACTTCTCGCCACTTGTCGTGCTACTTGCCGGTTCGAATTAGCATCTTTGGGCTTTGGGAAAGCACAGGCGGCGAAACTGCGCTGGTGGTCAAAGGTATGAAAGGTGGAGGCCTCAAGTGTGGTGATCGGCCTCGYAAGGCGATATCAAAGTAGATCGAACATTGCCWTGTGAGAAAGGGTGTGGCGACCACGTATGTTCTTTGTGACTCATGAAAAGACGTACCCTGACGCGATCCGCATCGTTGCCAGATGCCCAAGTGATATCCTTAAGCCTACCCTCCCAAGCAGTTGCCGGGCGCCAGGATTTGGGCGCGTTGTCTACACAGAGTCAGGCAAAGGGCACGCCAACAGCAGAAGCATACTGCTGACAGTCTTCAATGTTCCATATCAATCCCAGAGCTCCTCCCGGGATCAGTACTCTATGAATCTCTTGCAATGCTTCCGCCTTAGCGAACCTAGAATGTAATTGTACTCTCAACAGATCCGCCACCTTTGCACGTCGATACTACTCACCAGTGGAAGGACTACAATAGCATCATGTTCAATGTACGCCCCCAACAGATTCTTTGTGGCAGGCTTTTCACCAAGACATACCTGCGCAGCAATGACGGCATCAAAGCTTTGGTCCTCTGCGGGGATGTTCCTTGCCTCACCCAGACGAAAATCCACGTTGTGTAATTGCTTCTCACGAAGCACTGCTGYCATATCATCGTGCGGCTCCACAGCCACAATATTGAATCGCTCTGGCCGCTGAGCCAGAATTTCCGTGAATTTTCCAGTCCCAGCTCCAAGATCCAGAATCTGGAGGCCATCTACCCCAACGACACCAAGCCGTTTGAGCAACAACTCCACTGCGACTGCGGGATATGAAGGACGGTGAGTGTCGTAGGAAGCGGACTTTGCGAAACCATCAATCGAAGCCTGCGATATCGAAGCCATCGCTGGATAATGCTGGGAATGACAGGGGCAGATACACCCGTCTTTGAATTATTCGATGATGTGTGACTGCCATGAACCTAAATAGAGCCCAATGAACAAGCGCTCTTTGAGAGAACACCGCTGTACGTCGAGATTAAGAAGAATTCMTTTTTATGCCTGAGCACCAAGGTTGTCTACAGGAAGCAATCGCTTGGATGTTGGACCCTGCAACCACCAGGCCTGCACTATCAAAATGTCCAGTATGTACAAGTCACCCACGCCGGGATGATAGAACCAGGTACTTGATCATGCAAAACTGCCAGCCAGGCCCATGAAGAAAGCCTGCACGGCCAGCTGAAGGGACCACAAGCCAACC
This sequence comes from Ramalina peruviana, assembly GCA_001956345.1. Taxonomy (NCBI): domain Eukaryota; kingdom Fungi; phylum Ascomycota; class Lecanoromycetes; order Lecanorales; family Ramalinaceae; genus Ramalina; species Ramalina peruviana. The sequence goes on along the minus strand of MSTJ01000015.1, from coordinate 113,935 downwards.
TTTTTGAACCTGCGAATCCGCGCTTGATCATCCGTCACATCTTTGGCGAATGCTCGATACGTTTCCGCGGACAGATCATCCATCAACCCGCTGTCGAAAATAGTCCAGCTACCGTCAAATTCACTAGCCCGCTTGACGACTCGACAGCTGACTGGGATGAACGTCTTCCGGGAGTTCATGTAAGCTACTATAGGTCGGACGAGTGCGTTGTTCACATAGGACAGATCTCTTGTGAAGATAGGTACAGAAGCCCGAATGTCATTGAGATACACTCGGAGGTCCATCACAAGTAGCCGTCGATCCTCATCCGAGTTCTGAAGAGATCGAGTGGGCCCGTGCGACTCATCRTTATCAGCATCGCCAGTGTGATGCTCTCCCACCGCCACGGACGGCACCACAGGTCGATTCGAAGTGACGGTCGCTTCCAGCCTATCATAGAAATCAGACAAGATTTTGGCGACGCTTTCATCCGTATCTGCTGGAAAGCTGATGTCGGCCACGATATCCACTGTGCCCTGATATATCCATGAGAAGGGGCCGGTGACACCACGATTCAGGTGACTGATGTTAAGGCCGTCAATCCGAAGCCGACTTTGTTTCTTCCAGAGGCTTTCCTTCCCAAAGCCTTCAAGACTTGGCGTAAATTGACTTCCAACGTAGCCATGAGTCTGTGTCGGATGAATGGTGAACAGCGATTCGTCGAATGACCCTGACATTACATTTGCGGAGAGGAAGTCATAGAACAGCCATCGTCGCCGGAGCACCGGGAGATGGCAGTTGAAGATACTGACGGAAAAGGGACGAACGCCTCCCGGCTGGTGGACCGTCACCAACAGGTCCTCCATCTTGAAGCTATCTATCTCAAAGTCTCCCGGGTTATGCTCATGCTTGTAGCTCCTTGGGTCCACATACTCCTCAGGGTAGCGAACGGCCGTTCGGTCCACTACGCCTCTCACCCCCCTAATTTCAACGTCTCGTAGTAAACCCTTGCTGTTGAACCACTTTCGAAAGGACAACGTCACATCGACCGTGTCCAAGGACAAATCGAATTGCGTATAATTAGCGTCCTCTTCCTCAATTCTCGGACTGTATATACTCGGTAAGGCCTCGCCCGCCCGAACGGCTGCGGCCGCAGCTGCAGCCTCTTCAGTTGGGGAACCTTTGCTCACTTGTCCCCTGCCTTGGCCGGGTCGGCGCGAAACAAAGACATTCTTGAACGTGATGACGCCGTCTCCCCATGTAGGAACTATGGCCGACTCGAACACCACTTTCACGCCCGAGGACTTGGTAAGATAATTCCCAACCCAACCGGCCAGCGTCTCTTGGGCAAACACGGTATTGACTGCAAGTATTGCGAGAGAGAAGAACGTTGTTGTGCCCAATATGACCCACAGAACGTGGCCCAACAAGAACCAAGAGAAGAAAGCTCCTATCTCGTCGTTGTTGAAGGGTCTGACGCTCCTGATTGAAAACCACTTGAAGCGCACCTTCAAGCGCGACCAAAATCCCGTGGCAGCTGCAAGCAGCTCCTCCCGGCTGGGGCGAGGTATATGAGAAATATGAGGTAGGCGATCCTTGAGATTCCTAGATTGCTTCGATGCGTTAGGGGCAGACTGGGCAGCTGGTGAGTCTGGCTGAGGGGCCACTGAGGGCATCCTTTTGGCATCTTCCTTTCGTCTCGGTGCTTCGACGTCCGTGATATCGTCATGAGCGCAGCGGATGCTTGCTGTGTGAAAGTGCTGACTCCAGAAGCCATTCCTTCGACATACCCACGCTTTTGCGTCCAAGGGCTTTGGTGTTGCGGTCTCTGCAGCACGAAAGCCCGGATTGAGACTCAACAATCCGCTCTGGACGTGCTTCCAAGGCCCAGTGACAACCTTGATGCGGTCCTTGCCTTGCCAGCGACATGTTGAGTAGAAACACCTTTGTAACGAAGTATGCCGTGTGGTGGCCGTTGCGTTCCATGTGGTTGGAATAGATGAACGATCGTTCAGACACGAGGCAGCTTTCCACCGTCGTGATATATTCAAGAAGTATTTGGTAAGCACATTGCTGCTCATCCTCCTGAGCCACCCAAGATTGATGGCCGCAAAGTCATGTCGCCACAGCCTCCATTACTCGGGCTCCCTCGCCGTCAGCCCGAGACAAAGAGGCTGCTCTTGATGTGAAGTCGKGTCTTGAAATGCTCCGCTGTATTTCACACGTTGGTATACTGATATCCAGTTGGAGAGATTCTGGCTGACATTGAAATTCGGGGTCGCAGGCATGAGAGAAGACGGAGGCGTTATTTAAGAAGGTTCATCTATTCATTACGCCAGGTGCCATTCCTAGAGCGGTTGTKACGGCATTGTATTGAAGATAGGTGCGGTATATTATACCGCTTAGACTTGCCCAACTCAATCGTCAACGTGAGTGAGTGTAATTTATTCTACAGCAAATTTAACTTGTCTTCCCCAAAGCATTGCAGACCTTTGTTCCGATTATCAGCAACTTCCTTTCATTTGCTACAAGTCAGCGGTCTTGATTGTCGAAGGCTGTCGATGCCTGCCCCAACGGCCCTGCTCCGGCGGCCAGATGAACTCGCACAGGAGCTCCACGAGGTGAGCCATGAAGCACCTGGTGAATATCCATACATGCTGCATCCAGCATGACCTCGAAGTAATGTCTTAGGTGCAACAGGCMCCGGAYCAGCCGCCCCAGCTCACCCTCCGGCCGATGATGAAGCCACCCACACAGATCTTGTTGCCCAACACCATCCTCAATTTCCCCCCGCGAAAGAAGTCGAAATACAGCGGATAGCAGAGACCAGAAAGGTGCTGATACCGCCACATCGCATGACTCCGCTCAAACTCGCCTGGCCCAAGATTTATCCTCCTCTGGTTGAGAACCTGAAKTTACAAGTACGCATGAATATCAAGGCTAAAGTGGTCGAGATGAGGACCTCAAAGCACACCGCCGACTTCGGGGCGTTACAGAAAGGCGAAGATTTTGTCAAGGCTTTCTGCCTTGGCTTCGAAGTGGACGATGCCATCGCACTTCTCCGGCTGGATGACCTGTACATTGAATCCTTTGAGATCAAAGACGTCAAGACATTGAACGGAGAGCACCTRGGGCGCGCTATTGGCCGCATAGCAGGCAAGGATGGAAAGACCAAGTTTGCCATTGAGAATGCCAGCAAGACTCGAGTCGTGCTGGCTGATCAAAAGATTCACATTCTCGGAGGCTTCCGCAACATACACATCGCTCGGGAAGCCATTGTCAGCCTCATCCTGGGTAGTCCCCCCGGAAAAGTATATGGCAATCTGCGGACTGTAGCAAGCAGGATGAAGGAAAGGTTTTGAGACAGATGCAGCCTGAGRTGTGGATTCAAGAGCGAGGCGTTTGGGTCAAAGGATCTCGCAAGATTGGTCGCGCAAAGGTACATTGTATTTCGCGACACCCAGGATGAGTCGATGGCGGGAATCTGGGGGGATGAAAATCATCAACCCATGACAATCCAGATGCTTCAACGGCTACGATTGGAAGCTTTGATGTCTGCATTGATGTCGCTTGTTGCTAAGCTAGTCTCGCTTCAGCGGATAAAAAGTTTCTTCGACTCCTTTTGCGGTGACAATCAGCATCTGCAGACCGTCTCCAACCTCGATGTGCCTCTCGGTGGCGCTTGTGAAAGCATCCTTGACAAGTCGYTCGACCTCTTGCCGAGGCAGTGGTTCCGCCTGCTTCGCGTGCAAGTCGTGACCTTCGCCAGACCCTGGCAGGTATTGATTCTTGAAGTTGACCTGATTGTCCAAAAACGGCATGATCAAACTTGCTGCTGCACCTGCTGCCCGACATTGTTCCCGCTCGTACGATCCTACGGGATCATAGSTGTAGAGAGCGCCTCGGCCGTCCTCATCGAGACCGGCCAGAATGGCTTGAACATAATAAGGGAAGAATCGCTTGCTGTACAGAATGGTGGCCAGTCGTTGAGCACACGCCTTAACCGTCATCCTCTTGCCATGTTGGTACTTGTACATTTTCACGACGGTATTGAGGCGCTCCTGCAGAGCCGTTCCGTCCGCAGCGTAGCCCACGAGGGACAGAACGATGTGCGCACCCTCCCCGGTCTCATCCTCGCCGCCGATCCTGTAGACTTTGGGAGCATAGCGGGAATTGATGCTGTAGCCCGACGTGGAACGCGTATCGCCTGCGAGTATAGCAAAGTCATTTCCTGTTATGCCCAATGTGGACCCTCCATTGTCCGTGTAGCTAARGCAGCGTTAGCAGCTCTGCCTCGATGCGAAGGACTGGARAAGTACGGGTAGAAGCTGTGTTGCCTGATATCGGAGGCAGTCTGGTCGCTTGGAGAGAATGAGTAAAGGTTATGGGAAGATRAGGTTGGATCAGCGATCAGGGAGGACGCCATGTAGGGATGRAGGTAGGCTTCCGCACCGGAGAATGAAGACAGCTAGCGAAAAGGGCAAGATTCGTGTTGGATGGATGATATGAGAGTATCGAGAAGGATAATATTAATGTACGGAAGTATCATACAGTATTCCGTAGCAGTAGGCGCTCGTCCGACGCGAATTCAATTGTCAGCCCTACGGCAGGCGTAGCTCAAATATGATAAATCTGATAAATATGATAAATAGAGCTCAAGACCCGACTTCTCATCATCATTCATCTTCTATMGGCCCATTAAGTCTACATCTTCAGTCCGTGTCCGCTCGGCTACGCTCGTGGAAGAAGGTTCCTCTACCTCATCGTYACTCGGGTACGCAACAGCGCCGTCATGGTACGTGTCGAGCTCTAAAACCTTCTCCGCTGCTCTTTACAGCATTTCCACTYGCTGACGTATATCTTCCACCCAGACCTCCATTGGCACAGGCTATGATCTTCAGAACTCCGTCTTCTCCCCCGATGGTCGCAATTTCCAAGTGAGACCTGTCCACGAGCCCCACTAAGCCTCAGCCTCTGACCCCTTCCCTCGTCCACAGGTCGAATATGCAGTCAAGGCGGTTGAGAACGGGGGAACCTGCATAGGCATTCGCTGCAAGAACGGCATTATTCTGGCAACGGAGAAGATCATAACCAGCAAGTTGCTCAGGCCAGGGGCAAATCGGAGGATAGCTACGGTGGACAGGAATATCGGCGTTGTTAGTGGACCACGCGTTCCCATTCCAATGACCTGGCTGACCCTTATGCCCAAGGTATCTGCAGGTCTCGTTCCAGACGGAAGGCATTTCGTGTCCCGAGCCAGAGACGAGGCCTCCTCATGGCGGGCAACGTACAAAGCACCGATTCCTGTAAAAGCCCTGGCGGGCCGGTTGGGCAGCTACGTGCAAGCTTACACCCTGTATTCGAGCGTTCGGCCCTTTGGTATCACCGCGATTGTTGGAGGCTGGGACACCGACGCAGAAACGGGGGTTGACGGTCAAGTCGGCGTCGGGCCTGCTGTCGGTTCAGGAGGCAAAGTGGACGGGGCGAAGAAAGGAGGGCCCGGGCTGTATATGATTGAGCCCAGCGGGCTGTATTGGGTACCATCACCTCTTCCGAAGCAGCTCAAGAGAAACTAACGCGCATGCTCCCAGGGTTATTACGGTGCCGCGACGGGCAAGGGGAGGCAAGCAGCCAAAGCTGAACTAGAGAAGCTGGATCTCAGCTCGGGAACTTTGGAGCTGGAAGCTGGGGTCATGGAAGCTGCGCGCATTATCTATGTTGCCCATGAAGACAGCAAAGACAAAGATTTCGAGTTGGAAATGTCATGGGTCAGTTCCGTCGATGGCCGTACGAAGGGCAGACATGAGCAGGTGCCGAGCGCTTTGCTAGAAGAGGCAGAGCGCCGGGCCAAGAAGGCGATGGAAGGCGAAGATGAGGATACCGGGTCAGGTGAGGGGGAAAGAATGGAGGAGTAGCGCTGTCAGAATGGTGTTCAAGATGGCTCATGAATTAGGGCCGGCAATCCATGCCCCTCTGCTCGTTGACTACAAGAACGTTCCTCCGGCCCAAGCATTCTTTTTGGCCGCCAACTCAACAGCTGCCTTGCCCCAATCTTCTCCATGACAATGCGATCCCAGGAGTCCGGCTCTTGCTTTGCCTTGTTCCTCAGTCAAAACAGTCAGAAGGCCGAAGATGACGGGGACACCCAAGCCTATCTGCACCTTCATCAACGCCTGACTCGTTGCATCGGCAATGTACTCGAAGTGCATCGTCTCCCCCTTGATCAAGACGCCGATCGCGATGAGAGCGTCGAAAGGCGTTCGCAGCGGCTTTGCTGGAGTTGAAAGCGAGGAGGGGGGAGGACGTTGCTCGCTCGCCGCGGTAGGCACTGGACTGGTGAGATCGGTCAAAGATGCTGAGGATAGGAGATCGGTCACTGCGGACGTTGCTGTTGCGGGTGCTTGGGAGGCTTGGGTCTTGGACGCTTCGTACACGCGCTGTACGGCGAAGGGGAGTTCGTAGCTGCCGGGGACATCCTGTACCACTATGTTCTCCTCCTGCACACCTGAGGCCAGCAACTGTTTCTTAGCCCCGTTGACGAGGGCGGAGACGATTGTCGTGTTCCACCGGGCATGAACAATAGCAATGCGGAGCTTGGAGCCTTGTCGAGTCAGCCTCTTGGTCACTATGACCTGGGATGATGCGCTTCACCCTCGTAGTCGGCTGCCTCGCCTGGACCCTTCACAGATGCCATTGATGCCATTGCCTTTTACACTGGGGACGTTGCCGACCAATTATTATTCCATTCGCTTCGGGGTAATGCRAAAAGTCTCTAGGTAAGGCGATGAGGTCGGTCACAACGGCTTCCCMCGTKTCAGCCCACAGATAGAATTACGGCRACATTGTCGTTTGTCGAGATTACAGTATGGGAAATTGACATAGCATCATAATGTATAAAGGAGCTTTCCGCATCTGCACGCGACACATGATTTGATTCAGATTGACTCTTGCATGCTGGATCGCGACTTGCCCTACGCAATTATGCACCCTAGCGACCAGACCATCGTCATTAAAGCTAGAAGAAGAATTTCTCTTCTCATTCTACAGTTACCGACTTGGCAAGATTGCGAGGGAAGTCCACATTGAGACCCTCGCCCACCGCTAGCCAGTACGCGATCAGCTGTAGGGGAATAACATTCAGTAGCCCCTGAAGACAGTCCACCGTCTTGGGTATCTCAATCTTCTCCGTCTGCTCGGACCGGAATTCGGCGTCGTCGGGATTGCAGATGACAATTGGCCTGCCCCCACGAGCAATGACTGGAAGGAGCATTAGCAATCGCCCTTTCGTTCCCCGGACAGCCTCGCTTACCCTGCTGATACGCGTTGAGCGACTTGGCAAAGATATCGTCCCGAGTCAGGATCATGATGATGGGCAGGTTCTCATCGACCAAGGCCAGCACACCATGCTTGAGTTCGCCAGACATCACAGCTTCGCAGTGGAGGTATGATATCTCCTTGATTTTGAGAGCACCTGTGGTATGTTRGTCAGTCCAGCCACAMTTRGATCGCATGGAGCTTCGGGGAGCTACCTTCAAGTGCAGTTGAGAACTGACTCCCTCGTCCGAGGAGCAGCAAGCTCTTTTGGTCCTTGAAGAATTTGGCACACATGGCCTTGATGGGATCGTTGAGCTTCAGAATTTGCTTGAACTGCTCCGAAATATGGGCGAGCCCATTCATGATAGCTTCCCGTCGTGCTTGCTTCGACGCCCGGTCTTCGCTCAGGGAGAGGGCAAACATCATCATGGCAACGAACTGAGAGGTGTATGCCTTGGTGGATGCAACACCGATCTCGGGTCCCGCGTTGATGTGCACGCCACAGTGCGTCAAGAGAGAGATTGAAGAGCCGACCACGTTCACAATYCCAACAGTCAATGCCCCCCGTTCCAAACAATACCGGAGAGCCATCAGTGAGTCCGCAGTTTCACCCGATTGGGAGACAAAAACGCAGGTATCATCACGGAACACAGGTGCCTGTCGATCCAAGAAATCCGATGCAAGCTCGACCGCAATTGGAATCTCGGTCAGCTCTTCGAAAGCGCCTCGGACTGCCATACATGAGTGGTAGCTGGTCCCGCAAGCAATGAAGATCAACCTTCGACAGCGGCGAATCGTACTTATGTATTGCTTCAAGCCGCCGAGGGTCACTGATTTGTTGGCAACGTCAAGCCGGCCACGCATGGTATTGATGACAGACTCCGGTTGCTCGAAGATCTCCTTTTGCATGAAGTGGTCGAATTTGCCCTTCATGATTTCCTGTAATTCCAGCTCCAGCGTTTGAATAGCTCGTACATTCGATGTGCCATCATCTTTATGGAGACGGTGGATGTTGAGGGAGCCATCATGGATGTGGGCGATGTCATCGTCTTCCAGGTATAAAACTTTCTTGGTATGCTCGACGATAGCTGAGGGGTCTGAAGACAGGAAGAACTCTGTGGGAATGGGTCGGCCGTCATCGGACAGGAAGGCCCGAGATTGGGACCGGTGAAGCAGCGATTTGTCCGGAGGTGCTAGAAGATTGGCGGACGCCTTCTTGATTGCGACATTCTGTGACGCTCGCTCTGCGGGCAACGGGCCCTCTTCTGCATATTCCACATCGACAAAGTCCACCTTCATCTTCTTTTGGGTTCGAACGCCAACCACGAGAGGAGACCCTTTCCGAGCAGCTATGACCTCATGTGGATAATGGACAGATGTCAACAGCAGGCCAAAGGCTCCCTGGAGCTCTTTGATGATGGCCTTGGCGAGCACGAGGAATTCAATGTCGGGATGTTCATCGTACAGGTACTTTGCAAGCTTGGCGATGCACTCCGTGTCCGTCTCGGTTTCGAACCTGAAACCTTTGCCTTCCAATAGAGTCCTCAATTCTTTGTAGTTGGTGATGATACCGTTGTGGCAGACGGAAAACTGCCAGGTCGGATCCGAGCTTGCCCACAACAATCAGTCTCTGCGGTGCAAACGCAAGCAGGTGCCACTACTCACCGATGCGGGTGGCAATTGATCCGTGAGGGGGGTCCATGAGTTGCCCATCGGGTGTGAGCAATACCGGCATGGCTGTCGAAGACCTTGCTCATGTCTGGCTTGGACTCTGCGATGAGCTCCTTGAGCTTGGCAACCTTGCCGACCTCTTTGAAGGCAAAAACCTCATTCTTCTTGTCACCATCCACAGCAAGGCCTGCCGAGTCATAACCCCGATATTCTAACCGAGAGAGTCCTTGTACACGATTACTAGGGGTGCTTGCATCGCAGCGGAGGTCACTGACCATTGACCAGGGTCTCTATGATATACTTGCGGTCCTTCTCTACCAGATAATTGATGTAGCCGAATATTCCGCTGCCGATCACGTTGTCAGTGAGCAGCTCCAGATGTCAGACAGGACTTGCAACGCTTTCTTACCACATGATGCTGAGTAACGTTAAGTTGGATGATGTGGAAGAGGAGAGGAGACGTGGCAAGGCAAGAGTGAGAATAGACGTTGATTGTTTTGCTCCTTGTGTTGAGAATGAAGGGAACCAAAGGCCGGTAGGTGAATGGGGAAAGGAAAGGAAAGGAAGAGAGTGTGGAGAACGAGAGATGGGGAGAGGGTAGTCAGGGAAYGGAAGATGGGAAAGAGGGCAAAGGGGACAGGTTTTAATTGACGTTCGSAGGAGCTTATGCCTTCTAGCCTGATGTGTTTCAAAAGCTCAGGGCTGCTCAGCCCCTGATTCCTGCAGCGGCCTCTATCAGTGTTGGTTGGTAGCCGTCTCTGTGGGATCTCGTATATGTCTCTATCAATAAGCCAATAAGCTGTGGCGCAGTCAAGCGAATGCTGGCCGTCAGGCAAATGAGATGCAAAGGCCACGGCAAACGCGACCAGATAATGCAAATTTTCGGCTTGCGTGCTCTAGTCGCGTGTAAATATAGATGGCTTTAGGGCTAACGCAGGTACGCCTTGGCATCAATACGATTCAGGGTCAAGGGGGCACCAAGGGTGTCTTGTAGCTATCAGGGGTAGCTTTGCCGGAATCAGACAGCTCCAGCGGAGAACAACAGTCGGTATCAAGCTGGTTGCAGTAGCATTTCGAAGATGCTTTGTTCCACCATTCAACATTACCCCTGGAACCAAGCAATTTCACGACGTTTGCTCTTTCGAGCCTTTGCGTACCATCCTAATGCATCTGGTCACCTTGTTCACTTGCACCTGAGGCTCATGATGCGCTTCACTTCCAGCTAATTACATCGATTGACCGCTTGACTACTCCCGTTGTGCCATAGACATTCTGATACAAGGACATGGTTGAGGATGAAGCGCGACATTTGGATTCTTGTGACACGATCCATCACACCTCTTGCACCATTTTTAAGTCACATCAAGGCAACGGTCGACTATGCACAGCTTCMTTACGTGTCATGCCAGCGGTTGATCGGGCAGTCTGCAYCGCGGCAAGGAGGTCCAGTCCAACAAGTATCACAAGATCTCATTCATGTTAGGACACCTCTAGAAATAATGTCGTTAGTGAGGACCATTATGCCGAAGATAGGAGGGGAACCTGTGTATGCTGTTCGTCTTTGCCAGAGTCCCAAAAGCATCCTGAGCAGATGTCCAACGACATCTGGAATGGATRGCGCTGCGATGTTGCTTTCATCATTGCACCAGAAGGTGTAWTGCATCCCTGCCGGGAAAACGTTGATCCGTGATTTCGAATGTGTTACTGCGCTGCGAACCCATCTGGAACAGCAAATGGCATTCTGGGTCGAACTGTTCAAATTCTTCCTACCAACCCGCGCGTTGCACTCTTTCCTGGCGCCTTGAAGGACCTCCACGCTCGATCAACTCGCTCTCGGTGCCAAAGATCCGCGGTATAGGCTGAGGGTCGCGTCAGCCACAAATCCCCCCTCTCCGTGTCGACGCAGTATATCTTCTAGGGGCACGACCAGATTTTGACTTGTGACATTCGGGTGTGGGATCCGAATGGTGACATTCTATCTCCGCGATGAGAGTCTAGGCTAGCCTTTGCTGTTCTGACGACATGGTATCCCCGCGGTAGACTCTCTGCGATCACTATGTCGCGCTCCTCGAAGGGCTTTGCCGACTTCTTTCCCACCGCCCCAGCTGTTCTCAAGGCACGTAACAAATCCAACTCACCATTTGCGATAGACTCCCAACATACCCAGCCCCAGTCGGCAAAGGGTGTGTCTGCCATCAAGGACAGCCGCGGGAGTTCGGCTTTGGCGAATGGAGCCCAGAATTCCAACCTTAACGCTGGACCTCATCACGATGGGCCAGAGGTCAACAAAGCAGATCTTGCCAATGAGGCTGGCTCGGCAAGCTCGACTAGTACCGCATCTTCGGTCTTCAGCACCAAGCAGRGGTCAACCAAGCTTGCACCAGCGAGTAGCGCCTCGAACCCTACTGACTTGACTCCTCTCACCAATTTGGACTCATCGCCTCGCATGAATGGGGTGCAATCGCCYGCTCGGCGACCAGCACTCGAGGCGCTTTCGGGATTGGTTCCCACCCCAACATCCCCCTCAATAGCCAGTTCCGTCAAGAATTCTTCTCCTACAGAATCTGAAATTGGTCATCTGCATCCAGTCAAARGCCTTCAAGCGCGTCCTGGTAAGGGCAAACCCAAAGGTTATCGTATTATCTACGACCCCGCTACGGATAAAACCAGTAAGATAAAAGAAAAGAGACATCGCGAAGCTCAATATCAGTCCTTTGGAGAGACAGTATGCTCAAACCCCCCCTTCCCCCCCCTCCAAGTCGTCTAATGCCACGTGAAATTGAAYTTTGATGACAGGAATCCGAAAACCCCCCGAGCGACCCCAGGCTGAGCATTCGGGGCTATTCCAAGGGTGCTGCGAACAAAGCAAAGGCACGGCTTCGGATTGCGCCCTATGATCTCGAACCCTATCCATATGATAAAAGGACTTCAACGACGCCCGGACCTCCAATTCGTATTGTCGTGACCGGCTTTGATCCTCTGAGTCCCGTCACCCACCTTCGTCAGCTCTTCTCGAGCTTTGGGGAGATTGAAAAAATAATCAGCCAGACTGATCCTGAGACCGGGAGCTTTCTGGGTATCTGCCTARTCAAGTACAAAGATAGGCCAGCCGGACGTGGCCGACCTGCCATGTTGGCGAGTGCTTCTGCTGGTTTAGCCTATACTGAATGCCAGAATGGGCAGCAGAGAATTGGGCTGCATCAAGTCGTCGTCGAGCTTGACCGCGATGGATCCGTGGGACGACGAGCTATAGCTCGAGCGATCGACAAGCAACGCCCAAAGATGCAGCATCCCAGGCCTATCAAGAGAGAGATACCCCCAGAGCCACTCGGTCCGCCACCAACAGCACCAAAAGGACCTTCTGCCAAAGCATCCGTGCGGCAGGGTCATACTGCACCGCTCTCTCAGCTTGAAACGTCTCGGAAATTCCATGACCTAGGACAAAGAAATCTGATAGAAGAGGCACTGGTACTAGATCAGCTCAAGCACGAGCCGTATCTCTTCATTGCCCAGTGTTACGTGCCAGTCATGGCTAGCACGATTGGCCATCTGCAAGGTCGAATGAAAAGTCACAATTGGAACGAGATTCGCTGTGACAAAACGGGCTATTACATCACGTTTGAGGACTCCAAAAAGGGGGAGGACGAATGCCTGCACTGCTTCAAGCAATGCCACATGAAGCAGCTTTTCGACTACGTCATGAACATGGAATGCTACAGATACGGAAGGCCTGGTTATGAGCGGAGTCCAAGCCCAGAGCGCCTCATTGCAACCCGACGGGAGCATGAAAGGCTTGAAAGACTGCGGAAAGATAGTGAATTGGATCTTGAGGAGGACAAGCGGCAGCGGGCTTTGAACCTAGACCCAGTGCGTGCGGCGATGCATAACATAGAGGGAGAGCTCCGGTCTAAGCTTCTAGAGGACGCGAAGTCTAAAATCGTGCCCGAGGTGCTCTTCCAATTTCTAGATCCTAACAGGCATGCGGAGAAGCGTCGCAAGCTAAACATCTCAGATCCCAATGACAAAGACAAGCCTTTCCATCGGTCTGGAGGATATGGGGAGCTTCCATCCATTGGCTCGCCAGACCCTTTTAACAATGCTGCCCGCCACTCTCTTCTAGGAGCAAGTCTCAACATTACCGCACTCCCGAGGATACGGAAAGCAACAGGTATCAAGCGCGAGAATGTAGCCTTTGCGGACGATCGTCGAAAGCAAAGGCCGGTGAAGAGGAATCAAGTTCGTGGACTGCACCACCGTCTCCATCAGATCCATCAAGACGAGGATGAATCAGACGAAGAACACCGGACCTCACTCACGCGAGACTCAGAAGAGCCGGAAAGTCGACCTCTCAGTCGTATGAGCTTAGCCTCAGACATGACTGAGGAGGACGAAGCTCGCCAGACGCCGATGGCCACAATGTTGCCAGATCACGAACAGGAAGACATGACTACAGCGACAGTGAAGAAGCGCAAACGGTTGGTGAAGGATGATCAGGCAAACAAGCGACCAAAGGAAGAACAGGGGCTGGCGGATAACATCGGAGCGGACTACACTGACGGCATACCCGATTCTGTAGATTTGAGGCTGGACTCGGAGGAAATGACTCCTGACATTACAGCAGCACCCGACGGTGAGTCGGAAGCCAACAAGATCCAGACGAAGAAAGCAAAGTCAAAGAAGAAGTCAAAGAAGCAAATCTTTGAGGAACGGGAAGCCCTCAAGAGACAGGTGCAAATACCGAAACCAGGSTCTGGCGCGACCGTCTTGCCAGAGGAGCGCCCTCAGCAGGCACACCCCAGWGTCGTCCATCAAGAACAGCCTTCGGCAAGGGTAGAGTACGCTGCAACAGCGGGGGAACCAAAACGTACCGTGGAAGAGGATACAGACGTAGTGCTCGACTTGGATGGCTGGCAACATTCCGTCAAGGACTATGAGGACCTCTATCTCCTGCGAAAAGTCCTGTCCGGTCAAGCGTCAGCTCGGATTGGAAACGTGGCGTCGTGGGCCTGGAAGCAAAAGGAAATCAAGGCGATCAACCGAGGAGGTGAGACCGGCATCATTCGAAGCGAGACCAGAATTGAGGGCTACTATGTTCCCAATTCGACCGGTTGCGCTCGCACGGAAGGGAGCAAGAAGATACTCGAGTCGGAAAAGTCCAAGTAYCTCCCTCATCGGATCAAGGTGCAAAAAGCGCGGGAAGAGCGCGAAGCCAAAGCCAAGGAGGATCCTGCTGCTGCGGCCGCGGAGGCTTCCCGACTTGCTTTGGCAAAGAACAACGCCAAGGCAGCCTCGCGACTGAACCGGGTCAACAACCGGCGTTTGGTGGCGGACATTGAGGCGCAAAAGCAAGTGCTGACGATGGCGAATGGGGACGGGGATGCGATTCGTTTCAATCAGCTCAAGAAGCGCAAGAAGCCCGTGAAATTCGCTCGTTCGGCCATCCACAATTGGGGTCTTTATGCGATGGAGGACATCGCAGCCAACGACATGATCATCGAATACGTGGGTGAGAAGGTCAGGCAGCAAGTGGCGGACATGAGGGAACGGCAGTATCTCAAAAGCGGCATTGGTAGCAGTTACCTGTTCCGGATTGACGAAAACACGGTGATTGATGCGACCAAACGGGGGGGTATTGCGCGCTTCATCAATCATAGCTGCACGCCAAATTGTACGGCCAAGATCATCAAGGTGGAAGGCAGTAAGCGCATCGTGATCTACGCATTGAGAGAGATTGGGCAAAGTAGGTGTCCCCAACGGCCGTCTGTGTCCGATCTGTTGCTAATTCCAGACCTAGACGAGGAGCTTACGTACGACTACAAGTTCGAGCGAGAGTGGGACAGTGATGACAGGATCCCTTGCCTTTGCGGATCCACCGGCTGCAAAGGCTTTCTCAATTGATGAGTGAGGTCGTCATCTTTCAACATCTTAGCATTGACCATTTTTGCCTTGTCGAGGCCTTCAACTTGAGCCTTTTAGCGAGCAATGGCGTTGAATGGGACCTCTTGTCGTGCATGGATTTGAGCACCTATCTGGCAGACATTCTTGCGTCCCTTGAGCAAAAGTCTGAGGCGGCTGTCAATCCAAGTRTATGGACCGACGTGACTGCGGCTGAACGGTAGGAGAGTAGCAGGTAGCCTTACGGAATCTGCAATGCACGGAGCCGGCAACGTTGGCCGTGAAAATGAAAAATCAGTTGCTGCCATTGGCGTGTCCGGTTCAGATTGCCTTCTTCATTACCTGGTTTGACCTTGGCGTACGTTGTGAGAGGGTTCAAACTGCAAAGATCAGTCTACATGCGGCCACAGCATGCTTTGCCCATAGAATTGTCCGTAGGATAGCARAACCCAGCCAGAAACTCACCCAGATGACTTGGCAAGAGGAAGTTGGCAATCCCCTCCTTKATCCTGTACTCGTGTCCGCAGTGGCCGCACACAAGTTTCCCTTCCATGACTTCCGTCTCGAGYAGGAGGGAATGCAATTCTTTCAGGGATGCGTCATCTAACGGGTTCGCATTGTCCACTGGGGCGTTTTGGTTGCTGGTCGGGGGTGGGACGAAGTTGGGCTTCTCAGTCGGAAGGGTGGTGAATCCAAGCTAAGCTACTTAGTTATKACCAGTTCGAGGGAAAGGGCTTYATTGTGAATAGACTCCARATAGGTGGGTGGGAAGATGATGTCATCTATACATGCCTCTACAGCGGTTGCTCTCAGAGCCTCCCAGTCCAGTCTCGGCAATATGTTGAGAAGGAATTGGGGGTTGTATTCAGTCTCGTTTTGCTGCAACTCTGCTTCTTTGAAGTGCAGCGGGAACGACGCCGGCGAAGTTTTGCAAGCTTTGACTGCGCAAGTCACAAAATTAACTGTCAGAATCTTCATGATTCGTTCTTGTGATTGAAGGGGGATTATCGAAAATTATCATAGATGGTTTTGCGTTCAGTCGTGCAGACGGTGGAGAGACAAAGAATTTCTCGTTGTGTGGGGCCCCTCAGATGAAYTTTTCAAGTTTATGAGAAATCAATTTTATCTACTTATACAGAACCATATAGCCATTCCTCCATTCCCATGAAAATCACAGTGACCATATGACAAGACGCCCATCCACCCCACTCGCTATTGCTTGGTCAACACTGRCTTGTATGTCATAAAAGGTCGAGAAGACTCACAGCTGAACTTGCTGATGATCCCATTTGATTCTTGGTACGGCCGGATGGTGGCAATGGTGTTTTGATGAGTAGTCTTGAGCTGCGTGTCGTTTTGCGTCTTACCTTTGAGGTCCATTTGCCTGAACATGTTCAGCGCTGACTCCTCTCGCATCTCGCCCAAGCCCGGCCGCCCCTTATTCTCCACTGAGCCGGTGATCTGCCAGCCTTCCTCGTTGCCACGAAGGCGATACGCCTCGCAATCCTACGACATTCGGTTGGATTAGCGACCCGCTTCTTGAACGGCCATTGCGTCCTRGGGCAGATAGATGACCTACRAAGCCTGCCGCCACGATTTCGCTTTCCCCACTCCATAKAAGGCTGAGAAAAGGTAGCAACTGTGTGTCAAGGCTGACCACTGCCTTGGGTGGTTGATCTGGCCCGCTGGGATAMACGATGGTGATACTGCTATCRTGRGCCGCGAAGGCCAGAGCGTTGCCACTGGGTGAGAAGGCACAGCCGTGTATCCAGCCTGCAGAGTTGTTGAGATACTCCCCACAGACGGTGTTGAAGGGCAAGCGTTCTCCCCACACGCTGCCTTCTGGCCTCTGGTCGACGCCTTTGATAAAGCTAGAAAATACCCGGGCATGGGCGTCTGTCGATCCCGCGGCCAGGAGGACGGAATTRGGGTGCCAGGCGACCGTGGTGATGGTGCTCCGGATCGGCTTCTTCAGCTGCTTCGACACCCACCAGTCGTTCTCCTCCTCAAAATAGCAAACAGCGATGACTCGCGCCCCAGAACCGACGGCAAACTTGGCCTCGGAAGGCGACCAGCGTACAAAGGTGGCCGCACGATTGATGCGTAGGAGGACGAGTGTTGGCTTCCAGCCGGTCGGCGATGCTTCCCACACATATGCATTTCGATCTGCGAGTCCACAGGTCAGAGCTTCAGTCCCCTACCACAAGAGCTCCTAACGCAGGGGTGACATCAGTCTACCTTGCGAACATGTGACAATACGTCCACTGCTTGGTGCAACGTCAACCCCTGTCACTGTCTTATCGTGCCCTTTCAATTCGTCATTCAACRCGAACTTGCCCTCCGACTTCTGATAGAGGTCGACAGCATTATCTCTTGCGACGGCGAGGGTCTGCCGATCCGCGGAGAAGGAATGGTCGGCAATTGGCCGATGGAATAGATGGTGCACTTCGGGAGACGCCATGGCCATGGATGGGGGCGGAGGAGTGACTCTCGACTACCGCCAGGGTTCGTGTGCTTGCGAGTGTGASCGCTTCAAGCTGGCGTTGCCTGGCTTGGAATTTGGATGGCTTGGCCGCTGAGTAGTTCTAAAGCAGATGCGATTCACGAYTTCTCCGACGAGCTTGTGGCTGAAGCCTTCAAGCCACAGCCCGTTAGCTTTTTGCCTGCTACGTCTGAACTCAAAAGTATCATGTCATAGAATACCATTCGAAACCACCTCCAATCGCATATGGGTAAGGCTACAGTAATAGTGTCGTACATGGATCAGTGTTCAGTCTGAATTCCACGTGGTTCTACGGACTTTCCATTGATCACTTTGCCTATGTGATTGCCACATCATGCTCATTACCGCGCTAAATTGAAGTCTCCTCTTCACATTCTACTTATATCGGTACTCATGTGAACTAAGGTAGCTGGACCGGAAGAATCCCATTCACTTCCTCAGGCTAAGCGAAATATCCCTCAACTTTTTCTGTTGAGCGCTCCCATGGCCTCGCACGTGGTTGTCCTCGACTCCGCTGCTCGGAGAGCTATTGTGAAAACGACCCCCGAAAAGCACCTGACTGACATACTTCGTGAAGCCTGTCAAAAGCTTGGGCGAGACCCAGACAACTATTGTCTGAAGTAGGTGCTTYACGCTATCGTGTGCTCATCCTCTTCTCATCCTTCTCAGGCAGAACAGCAAACTCTTAGATCTGTCTCGGAATGTGAGACTTGCGGGCCTTGTATCAGGCGCCAAACTTGAGCTTGCACAAGCTTCTCGTTCCCCATCGGTTGTCTCAGTGGCACTGCAGATACCAGACACGGAGGCCAAGGGCTTTAGTAACCGCATCGTCGATAAATTTGCGAGCAACACGACCGTATGGATGATTCTGCGCCAATTTGAATCCCTCGTGGGTCCGCCTTCACGAAATTTCACCGGAAGGAGTACGCCAGTCTCGTCGGTGAATGGTAGTGGAGGGGGGAGACTTCACTATGAGACGCCTGTAATTCAGGTAATGGGCCGAGAGCTCTCGTCGTTCACGGAATTGCAATCGACCCTTGCACAACTTGGCTTCAATCATGGAAGTGCTCTCTTACGCTTGACATTTCGAACCACACAGACGCCTCTGGAAGAGGCTCTGCACGAGATTGGACAATATTTCACCCCCGCCGAGAAGCTTGACGATAGCACGGTCGAAAAAGGTCTTTCAGGTGAGGGCCAARAAGCAACCCCAAGTACTGAAGAAGTTGAAGCTAGGGAGTCGAGGACGAGTACCAACAGTGCCTCTGAGGCCCAGCCTTCGAMGATTCAGGCAATYACATCTCCAGGGAGCGACCTTGGCGCAACGATRTCYCCTGGCGCCTCCGGGYACAGCGACACACCAAGGAATCTGCCCCGCGACATTACCATTTTCTCCCCCACATCCTCGAATACGCCAAAAGCAGCTCAGCAACCTTTCRACGAGAAGGACTATGAGCCTACGGTAGATCACGCGAAGCTGCATCAGTCAAGACTTGCCGCGGCAGGAACTAATAAMCGACTCTTATCTGATGCAGAGATCTCGGCTCAAGCCGAGGCAAAAGTARACCAGAKTGCAAATGTCCAGCAAGTTCAGATCAAGGTCCGCTTCCCGGATCAAATGCAGGCTCTATCCGCTTTCTCAAGAGCAGACACTGCGAAAAGCCTCTATGGATTTGTGCGAAGTATCATTGTCCACGAGCACGAACCCTTTGAACTTCGCTTCAGCGSAGCCAACGGTTTCAAAACCGTTCCCATTGACTCCGAAGATGACCCCAAGCTCATTGGGCAATTGGGAATGGTAGGACGCGTCCTCGTGAATATGATATGGGCCGGGGACGCAAGCATCGARGCACGAACCTCGTCTGTCCTCAAGGCGGAATATGGTCAAAAGGCCCAAGTGATCGAGGCCAACGAGGTTCAGAATGTCGCCGCAGAAGGAGATGTTGGAAACGTGCAAGGACATAGAGCCGCAGAGCAGAAAAGCAGAAAAGGTGGAGTTCCAAAGTGGCTGAAACTGCCTGGCAAGAAATGATTGTCCAGATGTGCCCAGTCGTCACTGGTCCACGCCAAGCGAAGTGGGTGATGAGATTATGGGCAATGGAGACATGAGCATAGGATGGGTTGAAAATTAGCGTTGCATCAGCGAGCATTATACTGCGGAGCATTTTCATGATAAGGCTTTGTGAGCTCAGGTGATTTGGTTCCTGTAGTCAATAGACTGCTCCGTGGTCTATACAAGACACCTGCGCCATGTCGGGCGCTTCACAAGGCCCGTACTCGTGGAAACCATGACATCTGAGCGGCCGGCCCTAGTGACCCGCCCTTCTGGACTCGGCGATCACACCTTGGAGTTCATCAACCTTCCTCTTCGCTCGGCCGAAAGTCCCAAGCTATTAATGTCAGCTATCCATTTCCTCGGCAGTATTCTCCATGCGGGTACACACTCGTCTCTTTGCCAGCTTTCGTGCGCGCTTGTCCTTGCTATTCCGGAGAAGCTCGATGACACGGCGTTCGTACGGAGCCAGACTGAGGACRCATAATTTTGATCAGCAATATKRAATGGTTTTGGCAGCCCCCGTAACATCGATGGGAYAGGAGCATGAATTCGACGATAGGTTGTCTCCTTACCCTGCCACCTCTTTGACAATCTCCCTCACAAATGCTGTCCTTTTACTCAGGTGGCCCTTGGTGCGCGATATCCTAGGCTTGRCCTTGGTGTTGGGTTCAACTTTCTTTCTTGAGCATCAGCAGATAGAACTTCGGCGAGCTTTGACGGTATTGTCACGTACATGACCCTTGTTCAGGCCCGAAGCAATACCAGACCGTTGTTTGACGGCCATGATGCGAGGTGAGCAGAACTTTYGGATGGTATATTTTCAGAGTATCTTCGTCCYCATGATGTGCGGTCAATGTGCGTGCGAAAAGACGGAAAGCCGACCGCCTGCTAGACCCTCTTGAGTTTAGCGTTGGAAGAATGCTCCTTGCCTCGCTTGCTACCAAAGTATTGCACAATTTTTCTTGACCGAARCYTCCTTTCCAATATTTAGTGTGGGGGATTGTAGAACGTGGAGGAGCCACAGTCAAAGGCATGTCAGCTCTTGTCGGCTATAACAGTAGTGACGATGAAGATTTGCAATTCCCCCCGGATGCTATGAATGAAGTATGCGGTTGATGTTCTTGTCCACATTCCAAACACCGCTTCATCCGTTGCTGACTCTGCAGATCCAAGGCAGCTAACGGCGGTAATACCATCTCGAGCTCATCACCAAAGATATCAGGTCTTGCCTTTTCATACCGAAGATTTCTATCTATCAATGCTAACTTAGCTTAGAGAACCATAGCAATGGTGCTTCCAAGCCTGATCCAGAGAGCGCAACGTCATTGAATACCTCTCTGCTTGGGCCATCACTCGACCCCGATGGTTCACATCTTGCTTTCCCGGGTCCSGCCAGCTTTCATTCCACGCTTGCAGGCTCGCCCTACACCCAGAACCGTGCTGCTTTACGTGACTTGACGCTCCCACAATTGCCCCAATTAGACATTCCGCCATCACCCCCAGGCTCCCCACCACCAGGTCTGGATATCAAGTTGGGCCAATTTGAGACTCTCAGAAAACAAGGTATCCACTTCAATTCCAAGTTGGCCGCTTCGTCAGCCTTGAAGAATCCGTCGCTCTTACCAAGATTACTTACYGCTGCTGGATTGGACGGAGGTCTCCAATACGCCAATACCATGGCCAATGGAATGTCCATGCCCACTAAATATCCTGACCACGCATACACTGAGAGCCTGGATGCGGCCCAGGAGCAATTGACAAGTCACGGCATTAAGGGAAAAGAGGGGAGAGCGCGCCASTTTGTCCCCGCTGCTCAATAAACGGCGTCTGTGGCACGGAATCCAATCATAGAGCGTAGCAAAGGCAAACCATGTCAAAGTACGTCCAGATCTGTAACCATGAGGATTCTACGAAAGAAMATCCTAGAGCCCGGGGAGCCCGGGGAGCCTGGAAGCCTGAGAGGATGAAAGAGGGTTGCAGGCGGAGCTGKTTTGGCAAGAAAAGCTCGTAGCCTCTGTACGCTTTCGGCAGAGCATTGCAGAAGAGCCTACCCGACTGCATGGTTTGCAAGGTTTAGGTACGACACCGAGTTGACAGTGATACTGATGTCATTTTCACGTGCGTTTCGGTAACTCTGGACGCTTCTTGACTGGTCCCCACAAAATTGCTCAAAGTCCTGTTTACATGGCCGGATACCAAAAAAGATTCTCAATCCAGGATGCCTGAATGTCTCCTGAGCGCGTGAGTACCGGACTTTAGAGCTCCAGCCTCTACCCATATACCTCCAATTTGCCTCCCAGCATCAAACTACTTCGTAGCGTTTGGTTTCGTATCTTACCACGTCAGCCTCTTTTACTCGCTCTTAAAACCCGCTCTGTTGTATGTGCAGTCGCGGCGAGTATCCCAACCCTTATTACATTTTGAGTCCGGTTYTCGCCCTTTAGCTGAGCTCATTTGAATGGGCTGTTTCCATGGCAACAATACTCTCGKTAGCTTCATCGCTCTCCGTACTGGGCATCCAGAGATCCATACGTATCACGTCTATAGCCTACTCTCCTCAAGGCAATCGGTGAAAATCGGTTGGCGAACAGCTTCTTCATCGTCGTATGCCTCGCCCACGTCGGCSTACCCGAGCTTGGTAAGCATGCTAATCATTAGCAACCGTCATTTGAGGCCGCTGTCTTCTGCCACTTGGAATCTATATGGACAGATCTGAGCCAAATTCTAGATGTTGGAATTGTGAACATGGGTGTGACTGCTTTCTTGCAAAAGAGCTGGAAACCCCTAAGAGCGCCCAGAAGAAGCTAGCAACCGCGTCTTTCCAAACAACCCGGTTGCTCCGTCGTCATTGGGTCTAGTCATACTTTGCTGGTGAGAAGGCAGCAGACTTGAGTAGGCTGCCTTTGCATTGGCGTCGGAGGCGCGCTCCATGCTGTCGTTGTATGATGAATCGTAGCAATCTTCAGCGATAACCGAACACCTGACTTGGACCTGGAGCCTTAATGGGCGCCATGAACATCAATTCTGATCCACACTGAATCGCCCCCAATCCTGCGAGCAAGATCTTTTCGCCACCGGGAGTCCAACCCACAAAAACCCCCTTCCGACGCGTAAGCGACTCGTCCTTCTAAAAGAAGGGTTTTCCGATCCCGTGTTCGATGTCTGTCACTTTGAAGCTCCTATCTTTCTTTCCCACCACTACCACTGCTTCTAACCCAGTGCCCTTTCTCATATGGATTTCAGGGGTTTGCGCAGGGTGCATGACATTCATTCTGCCACATCGCTATTGTCTACCGTCCTCGTACTTGGGACGCTGACATCGACCGACGAGTCTGTGKCCTTCTGACTTACGTTTCAAATTGCGCCTTTAGTCATGACGCATATCTTCCCACCAGTATGCGTCTCTCGCCAGTGTAGACTCGGGCCTCACTSCATCATGCACAGACTTACTGRCAATCAGCCGAGCAAGACCCCTTCTTCAGGTTTGCCGCAGGCCTAGGATCTTCGCAGGCTCCGTCTCGGATGGCTCAGCATTCTAAGGTCCGGATTGGCTTTGTGGTAATATCCCCAACATACCAACCTCGGTCTCGATSGCCGCAAGTCATGTTCTAGAGCGCGAATGCCACAGCATGGCTATCCGAAATACCCGGCATATTCCAGTCCGGCAGGAGTCTRTGACTCCTATACCTRTATGGCTCGRACGTAGCTCGAATGGAAGAGCGGCGATGGTCGTTGCGGATACTCCAGGGATTGAGAGGATGACGGCACTTTCGCAAGGCGAGTCGGAGGTGATGTGGAAGATTCATGGTGGTGTTAGCACTGCACGACTAGAAGGCGAAGGGCCAGACGATGATAGTCTAAGCGCTTGGCGAGCACAGCACTGGCACGGCAGCTAGGTAGATCAAGGTAAGATCATTTRATTTGAGGTTGTATAGGAAGACCCTTGCGGGTGCACATGCCATCTTTTCAAGGATCAATGCAGATTTTCGGCTGCTGATACATTGGGCTAGTGCAAGGGTCCGACTGCCATGTGTTACCATTGATCAAATCCTATTCGAACACTATACCTTGATCACGCCACAGCAGATGAAAAAGTACCGCGAGCATATCCTTCAAGGCGAGTCCGARGTCCAAAGCAAAGCAYTGAGTAAATCTCCATCTGRACATCAAGATTATGAAAATTTGGGGCATGAAATCCCTCSTAAACTATGGTTYCTTTGCCTTTCACAACGTGCTTTCGACCAGCGAATGCAAGAGAATTATGTGAGCTTTGCCCAGCCCAACACACTCTCCTGGTTGCCCCATRACAGAGGACATGGTACGGTCCAAAGTAATTGCAAGCTCTCAAACCAAAGGAAAGACGACCGAATACTGCATCCATGCTACCGATTAGACATTGAGCCGAATGAAGCAGACCTAGGATWCAAGGATTGAGCAGATTGTATGTCGCTCTTCGCACCGCTGTCTTGAAGAGTCCGGTTCGTGTGCCTACGCGGTGACATCTTCCCACTCTTCCAAGCTTCTCTTAATCTTGGAACCGCAAGGTTGACCAGCGATCAGACAAAACCTGCCGTGTCTAGGGTCTGCAATTGCCTCTGCGATAGCTTCTGCTGCACGTTTCAACTTGGAACCGCAAGACTGGCCAGCCACAGAGCAAAATTTGGCGACTCTGGGATCTGCGACGGCCTCTGCCATAGCCTCTGCGACGCGCTTGACCTTGATGTCTGGAGATTTGATAAGTGTCGGCCTCCAAAATTAACAGAATGTCGTATTACTTACCGGCAGAGGTTGCCCCAGGGAGTTCAATCTCCCTAATTTGAGGAGCGGTCGCTGCCCCGGAAGACGCAGCAGGGATAACAGCGGCGTGAGCGGAGCTGATAGCGAGTAGAGAGTAAACGATGAAGTTGATCTTCATGATGATGAAAGAGTGATGCAAGAACGTGAGTGAGTTGATATAAGGTTGAATGTTCGAAAAAGAGATGCCGAAAATGATGCGACTTGTAGCTTTGGCGACTGAAATGGGGATCAGAGGGATGGAYGAGATGGAATGTTACAAGGTTGAAGGTTGATATATGTTGATGAGATGAGACTGAAGATATGATACGCAAGAAAGAGACAGTGGCGATGGATTTAAGCATTCATGCTAATGAAAGAACACTGGCCGAGAAGAGGCCAGATGGAAAGCTCAATAGAGGACTCATCAATGGGCTGATTAGACATTCACGCGGTGTCATACTTGCAAGTCTACTAGCAGTCAAAAACATCAAACGCCTGAATGTAAACAATCGACAGGASATAAACAGCCGCCGTTGTTCTCCAGCAAAGAGCCTCACGTGTATTGTAGAGGGTCCATTCATGCGTTATGGAGGGTTGTTCTGATCGCAATTGTGGTCACTGATGCTCCGAATCCATTCATGAGCAATCACGACTTCAAGGGCACTTGGATACGAACAAGCTTCAAAGGCCGTGACACCAGTTGACTGAAGGAACGAACTGCTTTACTAAGAGTTTCATTGATCGTTGTTATTTGAAAAAGAGACGCTGATTGCTGTTCTGAATAAGAAGTGCTGTTATTGATAGCCAAATCTGGTAAGGCGCTTGGCCTTATCAAGGCCTCAATGGTGGGTCACGTGCGTCCCATCAAACAACTCGCCAAYATTCACAAATGAGCGAGCGACTCCAGAAAGAGGCCCAGGTCTTAGGCTGACGGGTTCAGGGAGCTCAGTGACACAAGTCAAGGACCTTCTCGATGGAAGTAGCAAGAGATCGATGTCTCACGCAGCAGCAGCACCGGCAATAACATTGAACATCTTTCTTGGATCCAACATTGAAAGTCCAATAGAAATACTACCGCTGAGCTCACCATTCTGGTGGTTTGAAGATGGCCGCAAGAGTTCGCTTTTTTGTCCCGGACATCATGTTTGGACATAGGGTACAAGAAAGTTGGTCATTTGTGGAATTAAAGAGAGACAAATGCATGGCGCTTGCACCAGCTTGCCGCGCGGAGCTTTCGACAGTAGCCGCCGTTTGGCTGGCGGTTTGTCGAATCTAGCGTTCTTCTCCTCCATCCCAGGCGATGAGACTGGTTGTGSGAGCTTTCCAGCTCCGTTTCCCATCATACAATTACTTGTGCGTCTAGCCTCACACCACACAATGCTTGCCCAGTATATTGCAAGGAGAGTTCAGGTCAGTCGTGTCTTGTACAGAAAAGAAGGGTGTTGCAATCCTTGGGGGCAGAACGCTGATCGTGAACGGCTGCCCAGTACTCTGCAAAGGTCGTGAACCCTTCGCGTCTCAGAGCGGCTGCAGTACCAATCAGACGGAGTGTGTTGAATCCTTGGACCAAGTCCTTTCGACTTACAAAGCTGACTGCTACCATGCAGACTATGCTAGCGTACAATCCGAAACTGCGATCTCGGCCGACATCTTTAAGCCTACCAAATTCGGGGGCAAATATACCACTACACTGATACCAGGAGATGGTATTGGAGCAGAGGTAGCCGAGTCCATCAAGACGATCTTCAAAGCAGATAACGTTCCCATTGAATGGGAGCAAATCGATGTCACCGGTGTCGAGTCGGGTGACAAACATTCCGAGGAACTTTTCCGAGAGTCTATCGCATCGCTGAAGCGAAATAAACTGGGGCTGAAAGGTTGGTAGAATYCCGCCGGGCTTGAGCTCTCACTCATGGCCCTCTAGGAATTCTTCACACTCCAGTCGAACGTTCAGGTCATCAGTCTTTCAACGTAGCCTTGCGACAGGAGCTGGACATCTACGCGTCCATCGTCCTGATCAAGAACATCCCTGGTTATAAGACCCGCCATGACAATGTCGATCTTTGCATCATACGAGAGAACACCGAGGGGGAGTATTCTGGCCTTGAGCATCAATCGGTTGCCGGCGTGGTAGAATCGCTAAAGATCATCACGCGTGCCAAATCCGAACGCATCGCCAAATTCGCCTTCAGTTTTGCCCTGTCTAACCACCGGAAGAAGGTGACGTGTATTCATAAGGCGAACATAATGAAGCTGGCCGACGGCTTGTTCCGAGACACGTTTCATCATGTGGCCAAGGAGTATCCGTCGCTAACAGTCAACGACATGATTGTGGATAACGCATCGATGCAGTGCGTATCCAGACCACAGCAGTTCGATGTGATGGTGATGCCTAATTTGTATGGTGGCATATTGTCTAATGTCGGTGCTGGCCTTGTGGGCGGACCCGGCATCGTGCCAGGATGCAACATGGGCCGCGAAGTGGCAGTCTTCGAACCTGGCTGTCGGCATGTGGGTCTCGACATCAAGGGCAAAGACCAAGCCAACCCCACGGCGATGTTGCTCTCCGGGTCTATGCTTCTTCGCCACGTAGGATTGGACGAGCATGCTAATCGCATCTCGAAGGGAGTGTACGATGTAATTCGCGAAGGGTTTGTCTTGGACAGATGATATTGCAGCCCGCACATGCTGACACCGCAGTAGGAAAGTCAGGACTCGGGATATGGGCGGGATGAGCACAACGCACGACTTCACCCGAGCTGTTCTGGAAGCGATGGAAGAATTGTGAAGATCACACTGTGGTGTACATTTGTCAAGATACCCATGATGAGATTCATGTAGATAATTTCGATTCCATGGCGCTKTCTGTCTCTAAGGGCAATCTGCTTCTGACCGTTCGGCTGCTCTGCACTACTTTCCTCAGACGTCATCTCGAAGGGTGTGATTGAGAAAACTGATGACACTATTCCTGGTAGGCCGTGGCTATGAATCTCAGAGTGGCGGGGATGGGAAGCCTTATCGATTAAGTAGACGCCTAAAGTTTGTTGCGGACAGTGGTACCTTACCTTGCTTACCTCTCCCCTTCAACGCTACTGCGAGTCCATGCCCTAAGCAGCTCCTCAACAGAGCATTGACACCACCGTCTTATTTCCACCATAGTCCGGCTCACGAGGCCSCGGCGCGCATCTCTCTCACTATTCTAGTAGCTGGTAAGGCGATACAACCTCGAAAGGCCCCTTGGTGCCTTTTCAGATGGACARTCATCCAGCATTTTGCTAGCCTCATCATCAGCTACCTTGACAGAAGGCACGAGCACGAAGACGGACCGTCAAGCTCGATGGTTGCCATGCCGAGAAGCATCTATTTGCTACAAGGACTGCGTCAATGTACCAACGCTAGCCACTGGAACCCTTCGTAACACTTGTCTCGCGTGCGACAGGAAACAAACCGACTGAAGATGGGAAATGTGACAAGTCGCGTTGAGGATGKGGGTGTCCTGGTACTTCGAGACCAGGCCCGCTTTTCTATCGCTTCACTTACGATCACAAACACGAGAGGCAAAGTTCTGCTGAACGTTGTGCCAAATGTCTTTCCCGCGACGCGGGTCATTGCTCGAAAGGATTTTGGCGATGACAGTCTCATCGAGTTCGTTCAGGATCCCGAATYGTCGCCCACCTCTCCTCTGCCTCCGTTYCTCTTCAAAGTGAACTATGACGATGAGCTCTTCTTCAACTTTTCCTTCATCATCAAGCAGACCCAAGGCCCGACMCTGGGGTCCAGTGCCGCCTCGGACACCAGCATCAACGGATTGACATTCGCTTTCGCATCCAACGCCAAAGACCTGGACAATCTCGTCACACGAGAGTTCCATGCCGACCCCAATTTGCACAAGAATGCAAACGTTGACCTGATAGGGGACTTCTCCACCAGCGGGAGTCCCAGTGCCAAGTTCGACTGGTCATGGAAATGGCGGCCTCCTAGAAATACAGAAGAGAAAGGCAATGGCTGGCGAAACACGTGTAGCTTCTCGGAGTATGATCAGAGGGCCCACAAACTGCAGACTCTCGGACTGTTCAGCTTCTGGGTGCAGAACGTRCAGCGGGTCCATGCAAGTCCTCAGATGGCGTCGTTGGCTACCCCTGCGGCCGAACTTCATGCTCGTCCCCGTCTACGCGTGCCTTCCTCTCAGTCCGTCACGTCTGCGCCTAGTGAATCTGACCAAGCCGACATGGCGCCCCCGTCACCCTTTGGCGAACCGCCGGACTTCAATCTTGCACAGGCCGTCACTAAGGAGTCTGTCGTTGTTGGCATCAACTGTCCTCGGCCGGGTGACGATATGAGTGCCGTCGAAGACGGTCCCCTGTTTCGGGCGACGATGAAAGCGTTGGAGCAAAAAACGGGGAGCATGCGTRTCAGAATGAAAAAGGTGCTTCGCAAGGCTGAAGCCGCACAAGCAACCCAAACGGAGTGCAACACAGCAGTTGCCGCTTTCATGGAAGCGCTGCGAGAGGCCGCGGCCTCGAATGCCAATGCCGTGCAGCCTGCTCTGGAACATTACTTTGAGAAGATCGCAAAGCAAATATTACTCTACGAGAAGCAGAACACCGTCCATCTGCAGAGGATCATCATCGACCCGCTGTCAAGAATCTACAACATCGATATCAAGCAGGCTGAGGCTAAGAAGAAGGACTTTGAGGAGGAAAGCAAAGAATATTATKCATACGTGAGCCGTTACCTTGGACAGCGGCAGGATTCTTTGAAGGAAAAGAAAAGGAATGAGAGCGATTCAAAGTACCAGGACAAACGCCGAAAGTTCGAGCTGAAACGCTTCGACTACTCCTCATTCATGCAGGATCTTCATGGTGGTCGCAAAGAGCAGGAAGTCCTCTCGCAATTAACAAAATACGCCGAAACGCAGTCAAGAAGTTATCTGAGTACCGCTCAAAAGGTGGGGGAGATGGCTCCACAGCTTGATGCATTGATACATGAGGTCCGAGAGGCTGATAAGGAGTATAAATTCCAACGGACTGAGCGCGAGGAGAAGCGCAGGACCTTGGAAAAAAGCACCAAAGCTTATGTCGAGCCAGAGTCAAATACCGCGGCGACAGCCCAGACCTATGGTGCGAGCAATACAGCGCAGGAAGCTGAGCTATCTCGTGGSGACAGTGTCGGTCGCAGCGGTCTTCACTACTCTTCATCGACTGCTTCCCAGCATGGCTCCGCACTATCCGTGACAAGCACTGGGGGATCCAGCGCCTCAAACAGCCGACCGACCAGCGGCGTTCCAACGACCAGCCCTGACAAATTCAAGGGYATCCGGGACTTGGAAGAAAAGGACCATGTACTAGGCTCCAACGCAGACCGAGTGCAGCACAGAAAAGAAGGATTGCTTTGGGCCTTGAGTAGGCCAGATTCTCATGTGGATATGAAAGGCCTCAACAAACAGGCTTGGCACAAGTGAGTTGCAAGCGCGTTCGCACAAGGACACGTCGGCTAATCAAACCCAGGTTTTGGATTGTGCTGGACCAGGGCAGACTCTCCGAGTACAGTAATTGGAAGCAGCGGCTGGATCTGCACATGGAACCCATTGACCTCCGCATGGCTTCCGTCCGAGAAGCTCGGAATGCAGAGCGTCGATTCTGCTTCGAGGTTATCACCCCACACTACAAACGCGTCTACCAAGCTCCGTCTGAGGAGGATATGCTGAGCTGGATCAATGCGATAAACAATGCCTTACAGAATGCCGTGGAGGGTCAAAGCCAGCCGCAGCATATGTCTCCACCGTCAGACAAGGGTAGCCACAGGGACATCGGCTCAGTCCTCACAGGGAAAAGTTCATCCTATTCCGGACACCACCATCATCCGATCTCGACGAGCCTAAACGCAACTACCGGCGTCTACCGTCATCGTACTGTGGGTGCGCGGCCCACATATATCCGTGCAGACAGCAACAATTTTGACGAAAACCCGGCGAAGCTTTTGCAGATCATTCGCGACAACGACCAAGGCAATCGTTGGTGTGCTGACTGTCATTCCGAGTCAAGGGTCGAATGGGTGTCGATCAACCTGAGCATAATTCTCTGCATTGAATGTTCTGGCATTCACAGATCACTTGGCACCCACATCTCGAAGATACGGTCTCTCACTCTAGATACAACATCTTTCACAACCGACATTGTGGAGGCAATCCTCCAGATTGGGAACAGGATCAGCAACATGATCTGGGAAGCTAGGCTCGAGGTTTCACAGAAACCCTCTAGTCATGCTTCTCGGGACCTGAGATTGCGTTATATCACCTCCAAATACGTCGAGAGAGCTTTCATCGATCCCTTGGGKTCGACGACCCAGTCGCATTATTCCAGCGCAGATGAGACCTTGCTCGCATCTATCAAAAAGAACGACATCCAGGGCGTTCTCTACGCTCTCGCGCTCCGTGCCAATCCTAACGCTACCGACCGTTCTCGAAACACTCACTCAGTCTTCCTTGCCCTTGCAGCCGCCGATCCAGCAGCGCCCGCCGGGCTAGCCACAACATCCCMGCTTGCTTCACATGGCGGCAAACAGGTTGGACCGAAACCTGTGCACGCTTTTCCTATAGCAGAGTTATTGGTTCAAAATGGAGCTGTGATTCCCGCATCCATGCCGGCCTTCCCTCTAAGCGCGAATGCACAGCTCTATATCGATCAGAAATCCGGAAAAGGTGCTGACACTTTGGGCGCTTTGCCTAACGTAAGTCGTACTCCCGGACTGTCCAATCCGACTGGGGACACCGTGAAAGAACCGAGTGCAAAATTGCAGAAGAAAGGTAGCGTTGGCGGTCGACTTACGGTGAGGCCTAGTTGACATCACTGGAACGCAAAGGCGACCTCTGATTCTACACACCGGACATGAGCATCGGCCATGACTGATTTACCTGAGCAGTCAGCGCTCGGTTGAGGAGTGCTGCAGTCCCTACGGCTCGAACGAAGTCTGGGAGCACTCGAGCGCATTACGATCGATGCTCTGTCGAATAAGCTCATGAACAAGATCTCGAACAAGCTCTCAATATTCAATTACAGTGCCCTATATTACCCCGCAAGGCAGCATCCAAGGCCAGCCACAGCTTATGGCCAACGAAATAGGGGRAAAAGCTGGAGTGCCAAGGGACCTAGCTTGAGGCTCAAYTGTCGCGATAACCCAGCCCTTTATAGAATGGGAGGTGCAGGCATTGCGATTCGGGCGCGGAGCGAGCAGAAAGCGAATGCCGCAGCACGGTAGCGGCGGGCCTGCGAAATGCGAAGAAGTAAGTGGCTTTCTGAGCTATGTATCAGCCACCTCCTTCCCAACGATCTCCTCATGGTTCCCAGCCAGCATGTGTGCGGCCACATCATGTTGTTGCTCCTCTGCACTGGCCAGAAGGTCGTCAATCTTACGCTCGAGATTGGTCAGTTGATGTTCCATGGCGGAGGCGGTCTTTTCGCCTCTGGATCAGAGATGGATTAGTATGAGCGAAATTCGCGCACATGGCTACGAGAGCTACTACGTAGAATAAATGGTCGAGGGAGGGTTTTACTTGGATAGTTCCTTGAAAGCCTAGATTTGGCTTGTCAGATCCACCTCTGCTCATGTTCGGCAATATCGGCAGAGGTATGCAGACTGCTGGGACTGAGAGTTGCATGCATAGAGAGATAAGCTGTCTCACCTGAGCCAAATCAGCTTCCTGAGTGAGTTCTTGCAACTCTGGTTGTCCTGTGGGAGTGGCTTCTTTGGTGCTGCCAGTGCCTGATGCTTTGGATGCCATGACACTGGAAAAGGTGTTAGGGCTCCGAGACGATGGAGATCACGACGGATAAGCCCGCAGGATTGCTGTGCGTCGGCTCAGTACCAACTCAACGGACGTCTCACAATGATGGTTCGCCGCTCAGTGGAGTGTCACGTGCCAGTCAAGATCGATTGAGGTCTGCAAGGTCTGGCTCGTTGGTGAGTGCGGGAAGAAGACTTTCCGAAGTCCGAGAATCAGCCGGCAAGGGCGAAAATGACGACTGGACGATGCAAATGATGGCAGATCTACGATGCAGTCATGCAGCTGCCACATGTTGTGCAACATTGACCTGCCAAGTATCAAAGTCGACTGACCGATCTCGATGGAACACGAATATCCTATGAGGTGGATGTACGCTTGATGCGCGTACATGAGGCACTGGGGAACATCTTGGTCATCGTCGATGTCCTACCACYTGGGATCTACATCTTGCACATTCCTTACACCCCCTTGCAGTACCCCCGTCCTGAAGAATTGGATCATCACTTCGGCAATCACGTTTTCCATCACAAGAGCATCCGTCTTCAGCTTAGCTYACTGATCTGTGTGTAATGGACCCTGTAATGGACCCTGTAATGGACCCTGTCATGGACCCTGTCACGGACTGGGGGCGGAACAAATCACGCTCCGGGATTTTTGCTTCTTGTCTCCGGAGTAGCGCGGCGCCAGTATAACAAGCCCTTTAAATATACAGATCTGTACGATCCATCGATTGCATCGTCGATGACCCCAACTTTGGTGCTCGCAACCTCGAACAATCGAGCACTCCAGCCATGGAAAACCAAAGCCTTATGCCAATTCCTGTCGATGGATTACACCGTGATGCCGTCTTTTTCACTTGCTGCCCGGCCTGCCTGAAACGCATACCTTGTGTGTGCCAATCAGTGCTTCCTCTTCGCCTTCGGTCTATTATTCTCCTGCTCTCTCTGCTCGATCCGCTTCTTGATCTTCTCGCGCCCTGACTAAATCCTGCTCAGCCTCTCTCGTCTCCACGATCCTGTGTCGCTGCAGAAGTCAAAAGGGTGTGTCAAATCATCCTTGCAAGCGCTCCCTCTGAACTGCAGTCACACCTGACATCGCCATCCAAATCCTATCGCTGTACATCCTTATCGGTCTCGAAGCAGCTAGTAGGGCTTTTGCAGGAATCGAAGATCGGTGATCTGGTCCGACTGCATCGACTTTCTTCCGCAATATGCATCTGCGTCCTGGACCCTGATATCCAGACCTCGATATCCCCTCCATTTGTGGACCTCCCCGCCTATCTTTTTACCGTTCCCTTTGCGTCGCAGACACCTTGTGAGCCGCCTACACTCAAGAGATATTTGTGGCAATTGCTCTTTCGTTCGAGGCCGGCCAGCTCGCAACCTCTTCAAACAACGCCAGGACGACCACGAGAGAAGAAGGGATGGCGATATGCATGCAATCAACCTAAGAGTCTAGGACACACCACCAAGGTTCSGGGTACCACCAATCTCGAGGCTCGGAGGCGAGGGACCTGACTGGACCAGCGCGACTGTCGGTAGGGCATCATTGATCCTACAGYGAGCCTGGCTGTTGCGCCTTCCTGCATCGCTTGGCTTTGACCGACGACTTGTAGGGCAGGATTTCGCTGCGTCGCCGATCCGAGCGCTCGTGCACCATCAGATCACTTCATCCTCTTCGATCTGACGGGGCCAACGCAGCCTACGGTGGGACCGGGTGCCAAACTTTGACTGGACAAGCGGAAGCAGCAGCCAATGCCGCCTGATCTGATCTGGATTTCACTCCATCGGGCGGGACTGGGGGACCACCGACAGGAGGCTCAACTTTCCAGACTACCTGATCCACAGCTTTTATGACGGACTTTCGTCCAATCTTTGTGCGGCTTGGCCTAGAGAAATACGTACAATCCTTTGCCGAGGAGGGTTTCGAGACGTGGGAAACGATTGGGGAYATCACGGAATCGGACCTGTAAGCAAAGGTCGGCAACCTTGGCATGCGGGACTAAATCGCATCAGCGACGCTTTGAAGGTTAAGCTAGGGCACCGAAGGGTTAGTAAGGATCTTGTCATGGCTCAGCAGAACGTCTTTGACAGCGGCCTCAGATTTTGCAGCGAGAGATAGCCGCGGCTCGAGGGGTTGGTCTCGAGCAGCTCGACTTGGTGAATGCTGCCTCTCACGCGTCTGCCTCCCGTGAGCAGCGTTACGAGAGGATCAACGATGTAGACGAAGAGCCTGGTGCTGCCGTGGGGCCTCGCGCGAAACGAAGATATCGACGGCACCCCAAAGTAAGCCGACTCCACTCCGAAGATGTCAATCAGGAGACAGATGTCTCATTTATTCTACTCAGTCGGACGAGAATGCACCCGAGAGACCGCCGTCCGCCTATGTGATATTCTCGAACAGTAAGACCGCTCGGACTCCCGTCACCCTTAATTCTAATTCTAATTCTAAGYCACTTCCAGGGATCAGAGAGGAGTTGAAGCCGCTGAACCTCTCGTTCGCAGACATTGCGAAGAAGGTGGGCGAGAGCTGGCAAGTACTATCGCCTGAGGAGAAGGAGCCATATGAGTCCCAAGCTTCAGCCGCGAAAGAGAGGTTCCACAAGGRATTGGCCGCCTACAAGTTGACGGATCTGTACCGAGAATACCAGCGATACCTGGCCGACTTCAAGGCAAAACACCCCAACAGCAGCGGTCGAGCCCTTCAAACATCTGACAATTCGTCCGCCGACCCTCTCTCCCTCCGACAACGGCCCAGGCTTCCCACGGATCCGGGGAGTGCCAGTAGTGCGAGCATGGGCAGTGGCCCCGAAGCATTTGAAGCCTCCCCTACCAGCCTGGATGATCGCGCCCGGAGGTTCGATCCTGCAAGTGCGATGGGGCCGTATCCAGCAAGCGCAAGCTCCCCGTCACCATCCAGCGCATCTTCGAAATCGGTGCTCTCACACCCCGGTCGACCCTCCATGTTTGCAGCAGCCACAGGAAGTCCAATGCCGGCATCGCCATCATCTCCCTCGACATACATGGATCTGTCGCATGGTCCGCCCCGCTCGTCCACGGAATACCATGCGAACCAGATGGCATTCCCCAATGCAGGGTCCCGCTTATCTCGTGTACTCCGAGCGGATCCACCATCATCATCCACCAGTAGMTCCACTATTGTTTCCGTCGACCAAGGGCTGTCGCAAGTCTCCAAGGCTCCTCCAGCTGGCATCAGCCGTGTTCCGAGATTTCGGCACGAGACCTCGGACTCCTCCAAATCATCATCGACGTCCAATCCATCGGCCGCCAGCACTGGTGCATCTTCCCTCTACAGCAACAAGACYMCGGACGATGATGCCAAGCACGTAGTCGTCTTACCCCCGCTCGCATCCGTCCCCCGAAACCCAAGTGCCACAACGTCAATTGCAGATCAYGCTTTGAGACCAAATCAGATCAAACGTGTGGGTGTGAATGCTGGAATGGCCGCACCCCCCATCTCCAGCAGTCCCCGAGCGTCATCACTTGCCTCTCCAGGTAAGTGGGTCGGCTMCTCTGTTGCCTTTGTTCTAGACTTGACTGATCTTGATAGACGCCATTGGCGACAGAGGTCTTGGAAATCTCAACATTCAGCCGAGCCTCGACGAGATGAACACGGGGCCGCAGGAATTCTCGCAGCTTCCAGGCATCCGACAGCTTCCAAGTGGCGACATCCCGAGCTCTGGCAGATTACCCGACCCTCTCCTTGTGCTTGCTGATGCCGCTCATCAGACCAATCTGCCTGGCCCGGACACCAAGCGTAGCTATCGGCATGGGGCTGATCGTAAGTGAGCCTCTCCTTGTGCCTTGTCGACCTCAGTGCCAGATGCGCTAGACCAGGTCACTCAACGAAGAAGGGGTTCATGGTCATGGAACAGCTGGAGCTAGTCAACACTGGTGATTTGTCTTGAGCAATGCAAGCGCGAATGGAGTGACGGGTGGAATGAAGAGTTCCACCACGGCCGTTCTCGAGAAGCCCCCGAGATATCTTCCTAATGGGCTGTTTGCTCCTTTTTGATGTTCGAGTCAATGGTACAGTGATAATGCTGCTTTGCTATGAGATGGACTGCTACGCGGCAACGGCCATTCATGTATTGATAGATGCTCGGTAATGCTTCAAACTTGGAATGATCGCCTTTGTGAAGCAGAGAAGCCTCGTGTCGTCCTTGTTTGATGTTTGAACTCACCCCGTCCGGTCACTCCAGCTCAAGCGAATGTCTCCAAATCAGAACGGCCTTCAATGCATCCGACGTAAGGCTCTGGTGGGTCARTGGAACTCCACCAGTCTAGAATCGTCGAGCTCGGTCATCCGTCCAGATTCCGAGAGCTTGGGCAGTCTCTTTGGTCCAATCGACGACCCAGTCCACGCCCGCCTTCACCAGCCCCTTCGTTCGTCTCTTCCTTCCTCCATCAATCGCGCTCAGATGGGCGTGAGCATCCGCGGTGTGGACACCGCCTCCTGTGGCGTATTCACTTCCCATACTCGGCAAGACATTCTCGCTTGCACTCAGCGAGACAAAGAGCGAGAAGGGCACGAGCCAGACGCAAATGCCAAAATACGAAGCAATCTCGGTGAAGGTGGGTACATCAGGGGTCGTGTAGCGATTGTAGCCCGACGCGGGCGGGGGCGGAGGGTGAGAAAAGTGGCGGAACCACAGGATATGGTTGGCGAAGACTAGCACTGATGGGACAGCAGCAGCAGAGCCCAGAAKTCAGCAAATACACGAGGCAGAAGTGCTCAGGGGGCAAGTTGGGTTCAGAGATGGCTTCGCCGGCGGCTGCTGACTGGGCAGGGACCCTTTTTCGACGTGACTTACCACAGGAGAGAATGAAGACCGGATCGGCCAACTTGACAATGGGAAAGTGTCGAAGGTTGCCCCGGTATACCGCATGACTGGCGACACTGACGAGGGAGAGGCTGATGGGGAAACGGTCGATGAGGGCGAGGAGGATTTGGACGGCGATGACGGAGTAGATGAGGCGGGTGAGAAGTTTGCGGGCCAGAACGGTGTGCTCTTCGACCAATTCGGAAAGATAGTAGAGTCCACTGGCTTTGCAAGATTGCCAGTGTCAGCGAGTGGTCAGGGTATAACCAACGCAGGAGTGGAACGCACCAATGGCCAGAGTGAGGAAGCTGAAGCCCAGAAGGACCCCGAGGTAGCCAACAAGCGGCAGCACCCACATTTTTCACTGACTGAGCTGAATATCGTACCACTTCACATGGTTCCGATTCTTGTCGACGCCCCTGCTCCGGCCAATTGGCTCAAGACTCGACCTGATTTCGAAGCCTGCTTGGCGAAATCGAGGATGAGCTTAAGCCTGAAGGTAATTGGACCCTGTGGCATTAGAGGCGTTTCTGGTGCCTGATTGAGCCTAGTCATTAGGGTCCCCGTACTGCCGTATTCCGTACGTCACACACGCGCACCCCACGTTATTAATCSCAGGTACTCGACCTTCAAAATCGGYTGCTACTTCGACCACAGAAACGGCCACTTCCCCCCCAGAGCATACCGCACTCTGAACCCTTGGTCTAGAATCTACTGCAATTGCATTCGGTCATGAGACTCAGAGGCTACATATCCGCATTCGCAGATTGACAAGCAGCTGACTTTGGAATGGTCCATACTACTTGTCAGTAGCCTCGGCCATCTCGATTCGCGCAGGTGGCTTGAAGCCTGGTTGCTGCTGTCAAGGATACATAGACAAGGATGTCGCGGCCAGAAGAGATTCTGTATAGGCTTCTGCGCCCTGATGTCACTTCCTCGTGCTGACCACTGTCTCTCCACCAGTCCACCAGACCTGTTCTACAATGATGCCGAGTCTCGCAAATACACTACCAGTTCGCGCATCCAGACCATCCAGACTGAGATGACCCATCGTGCACTGTCCCTCTTGAATCTTTCCGCGCCCTCTTTTGTGCTGGACATTGGTTGCGGCTCCGGCCTCTCCGGCGCCATCCTCTCCTCCATCGCCCCATCCGAGGGAGGTCCGCATACCTGGGTGGGTATGGACATCGCCGCCTCCATGCTGGACATTGCCCTCCAGCGGGACGTCGAAGGCGATCTGCTCCTGGCGGATATTGGGCAGGGCATCCCCTTCCGCCCGGGGTCTTTCGATGCTGCCATCAGCATCAGTGCTGTGCAATGGCTGTGCAATGCCGAGAGCAGTGATACCTCCCCCCAGCAACGGCTCGCCCGCTTCTTCGGGGGATTGTATGCCAGTCTGAGGAGGGGCGGCCGGGCCGTGTGTCAATTCTATCCCAAGAACGAGCAACAGAAGATCATGATCAGTCAAGCAGCAATCAGGGCCGGCTTTGGCGCCGGCCTGCTGGAAGATGGARGGGGTACGAAAGCTGCAAAGACTTACCTTGTCCTGACCGTCGGAGGCGGGGAACTGACGGGTGGTATCGAGGGTGTAGTCAAGGGCATGGAGGGGGTCGATGTGGTCGATAGAGTGAAAGGTGACCGGAAGCGGGGCCAGGAGCGAACGGGAAGCAAGCAATGGATCAAGGAGAGAAAAGCCAGATTGGAGAGAAAGGGCAAAGTCGTGAAACGAGACTCCAAGTATACTGGAAGGCGACGCAAGGTCCAGTTCTAGATTGTTTCGCCCGATCTAGCCGCTTTCGTTTCCACGACCTTGAGGCTTTATGCAATTGGCCAGTCTCGACATTCGCCCGAGCGAAGTGAGCATCTGAGCACACATGGGCGAGGAGGCGGATACCTGGAAGATGCAAAGTCGGACAAGGTATGTGACAGATGTAGGATTTCGACGCTCTCCTCAGTCTTGTCTCCCTTTCAGCAACCGTTTGGTAACCTTGTCCTTCTCTATGATATAGACATGCGCACCCCAGCCCGACAAAGCATCGCGATCGACAGCATTCAGCAGCGCCTGGCTTACTGTCTCGAAAAGATCTTCTGGTTCCTAAAGAGCAGAGTGAATCAGCATCAGCCTCGCGGTCGGGCTTGCAATGGGAACAGTGGGCGTACCAGGTCTGGTTCCCATAGACCTTCGCAAGTACCAAATAGCTGGTCACTGGCGGTGCCCGACACAATGAAATCCTTGGCGAAGTCTATGCATCCGATACTGTCGAAGCCGCAGATGAATGGCTTTCCCGTCGTGTGATTGATGCCAGCCACGACGGGGCTGACAAAGTAGGGCCCGAATCTCTTCTCATACAGACTCGTGCTCACCAGGTTCGCCATCGTCTGTGGCGAGATGCTTCTTTCTTCCCGTAAGCGGTACATATTGACCTTGTACCGGAAGAGATCCGAGACGGTCGAAACATCGGTCGCGAGGCCAGTCAGGCCCAAGTAGACATTGCCGTAGGAGAAGATTTTGGGGAAGTTGTTGGAGACGGTCATGGATTGAAGGCCAAGTCGGAGATCGCAGGCGATGGCAACGCAGTCCTTCCCAACCATGGCAACACATGCGCCCCCATCTATGGGGACCGGTCAGACACTGGTCAGAAGGATATATGGCAGTTGTAGAAGGGCCTACTGATGGAGAATGGGGAGGCCTTGCAGCAACGTTAGGATAGCTTCTCAAGTAGTGGAGCGAGAGCTTGCCTTACCATGATAGATTGATAGATTGAGATTCGCTGAGCAGTGAGGGTGACGGGAAGAACTCAGAGCTGGAAGTGGTGGACAGAAGGCCGGTGGAGGTTAGCGTTTTCGCAGAGGGTGAGAGTTGGAGGTCCGACAAGATTCATCACGGTGATGAAGGTATCATTTTGGACGAGCTTCAGGTCTACGCGTTTGTGAATGTCCAAGTCACTTCCGCCCGGGGATTAGCACGGAGGAGATTGCCACGGACATAACCCGCCTGATGCTTATTCCCCTCACCACCATCACCTCCACCGCCACCCTCACGTCCCTAGACATCATGCACAAGTCCTGGTTGTATCTTCTTGACGAGGATGATGCAGGTGCCATTGCTGCTGACAAAATAATCAACATTATTCATTTCGCTTTCCTCACTCACAAGCTCCTGAGGACTTGTGAGGGTCCAAAGGTAGGCTGACCCAATATCATTATTTGAGAAAGATGTATCTCAACTTCTGCAACCATTCATCCTTCCTCATATATTTCATCGCTTCATTACAAATCATTACGCCACCATCAGTGGCTCATGCCGGGTTCACATAACTTTGGAGAGATGTCGCTAGATGATGAGCCCTGCAATTGGCTTCTTTCAGAAGATCCCTTTCCACATCATCATGCATATCAAATCAAAGTCATGTTATGCAGTAGGACTTGCTGCAACAAAGATGGGCACGTCACTCAGGTCAAGGCCAAAGCCCTGACTCACAACGACGCTCTTGCGACTCGCCCCGTGGCGGGCASGTCGTGTTCCAGCACTACCGCCGAGGCCGCAACCTGGCTCATAGCCATATTGCAAGCCTCCTTGGTAACGGCCGGATAGCCTGGAGAYGGTTGAAGTAGGTTTGGGAATTGGCTCGTGCTTGCTGGTAGGCTCAGGTCTTGGCTCTGTCTGCCTTTGGCCGGGCAGATTGTGCAGATGTGACAGAGCTTCCCCAGCAGATTTCCGACGCTCAGCCCATGCTCGCCGTTGAGCCTGCCAGACATCATCTGGAGCTTTGGTGCGAGACTGCATGTCATCTGTGGACTCCTCATGCTGCTGCTTCAAGCTCTTTGGCGTTCTTTTCTCCAGAGAACCTTTGCTCCATAGGTTGGGGATATTCCTTCCCAGGGTCTCCGTCTCGGATGGGCGTTTCACATCACCGTGGAGGGGACTGACTTCCGAGGACATTGGAAGGAACATGCTCTGTGGCCTCGGGGATGCTTCTGACTTGAAAATATCCTCGCGAGTCAAGTTGTGGCCTGCTGGGTCCAGTACTGCCTTTTTCTCGGTGGGACAGCTGCCTGCGACATGCGGTACGTGGGCTTGCCTGTAGGGTGTATACAGTTGGGGAATAGGCGGTTCCGCGTCACAGGTCGACCGAGGCCGCGACTGCTCATCATGTGAAGATCTGCAGTGTTTGGAGATTTCGTCAAGTGGTATGCTTCGTCTACCACGGCTTTGACTCCGGGAAGAGCTCCGTGGTCGCTCCTGAGGTAAGTGTGAGATGCCTTCATTGAAAGTGGACGAATCTGGCTTTTGAGCACGTGAGGTCCTAGCATAGAAATCAAATTAGCTATCTGTGCAAGTCTTTGCTTCATCAGACACATGCTAG
Organism: Ramalina peruviana; assembly: GCA_001956345.1. Classification (NCBI taxonomy): domain Eukaryota; kingdom Fungi; phylum Ascomycota; class Lecanoromycetes; order Lecanorales; family Ramalinaceae; genus Ramalina; species Ramalina peruviana. The sequence continues at coordinate 72,748 of MSTJ01000015.1, read as the reverse complement.
CGGAACCAGTCACAAAGGATGTAGTGTCTGTCTGGGTAGGGATCAGATGGCTACAAGCCAGGTGAACACGTTCAGGCTGCATAGTATTCGCGTGCTGACGAGGGACTGATGAGTGGAGCTGGGTACTTACATCTGATAGGGGGAACAATCCCTGCCTTCTCGAGATCCATTTGGATGTATCCACGTCGCGATGTCGTACGGACCGGAACCCAAGGATTCAGCGACGGTGCCAAAATCCGCGATGTTTGAGCCATCCTCATAATGGCTTTGGCGATAAGCTGAAGAACTTCTTCGGCCTCGCGACATTCGAGATCTTGATCGCTCGGTTCGGTCACGTTTCTTCACTTGCTCTTCAAGGAGCTTCCTGTCCTTCTCAAGACGCTTTGCAAGCTCCTTCTCCTCCCTGATCAGCCTCCGCCTCGTCGCCTCGGCATTCTTGACTAGCTTCTTTTGTGCCTTCTTTTGTTTTTTGGCGTCGAGTGCTACACTATTTCTAGGCTCACCATATTGCTCTCCGCCTGAAACAATTGCAAATCCTCTATCGTTTTCTAGTCCTGTTTTCTCCGTCGCTCCGTCAAACGCACAGTGTGTTTCAAATCCTGTGGTTGCACTTTCCAAGGCGTTTTCTGGTGATGGAAATCGAACCTGAGAAGGCATGAAACAGACTGGCTCCGGACTGTCTTCACGTGAAATGTGATGCGAACTTGGGAACGTGTGGTCAAGCACTGGAAACCGCTGAAGCCTTTCCGTATGTCTTGCGACCATCCGCGAGGGTACTCGAGGGATATCGATTCCCGAAAAGTGGTGGACGTCCGAGCAGTCACCCATTCGAGCATTTGGCGTGATGTTTGTCTGAGATCTCGGCCGCATTTTCTGCAGTTTGCGGATCGTCTGACTGGACAATGACCGATTAGAAGTCTTGAATGGCTCTGGTCCGATGGAAGCCCGTGCTCTGGTGCTATCATCAGGTGTCGGTAACTCGGTCCCCGCAGCTTCAGCACAAGCCCTGGTCTCGCCAAACCTATGCTTTTCGTATTCCAGAGTCACGTGAGCATCGAGAGAGTCGTAAGAATTGTATCCACTGTCAGTCTTGAGCGCGACTTCCAATGGATCGGTGGATGTGGATGCATGAGAGGTCCTGGTTGACGAAAGTAAGGACTCTCTTTGAAAGTTGTCCGAGCTGCTCCTGTTTGGACCTTGGTGGGCAGAATCTTGAAGTTCATGGGTCCATGTAGGCAACGGTTCCAGACTGGCATCAATGTTTCCCATCTGACGTGAATTGGGAGCTTGTGTAAGATTGAGAGATGGGTTGAAAGGACTGCCTCCGAACTCAGCCATGTATTCATTAGCCATGGCATGGGCACTTGGTGAAGATGCAGGCTCAGGATCCTCCACAGGTTGTTGGGCAAGTCTCCTTTCACCTTCAGTGTCCGGATCATCGTCGGCTGCCCGCCGACTCGATACTGTTGATGAAGCTCTCGAGGGTCTAGGTTGGTCCTGCGATTGTAATGGGAAAGGGAATGAACCCTCCGTGGTCGCTTCTGCATGCTCGGGGCAATCATCCCTGGCTTCTGAATTCTGACTCGGCGAGCGAAGGCAAAGAGTAACGGGCGTTGTCGTCGGCTGGTCCGCATCGTTGGTCACGCGAAGGGTTCCCAATTCTAAGCCTCCCAGATGCGAGATATTCAAGCTGCAAGGTGTCGATCTGCCGTCGGTAGAAATGTTTAGTGCGGCAAGTCGTGCTAAAGGAGAGGATGCTGAATGGGATGGGTCGTAATAGTAATTTCCTATTCGAGATCGAAGGTCAGCAGCGATCTCAAGAGATGGTTTATTGGACTGTATCATGGTGGACAGTCACTCGAGTACAGCGTTGGGTTGGAACAAGATCTGCAATTGATGGCACAGAGACGACAAGAGAAAGGCGAAGAAAGACTACTTACTATCAGCCTCGGATAGCACGCTTTCCGGGCCTTTTTGAGGTGGAGGCTTTCGTAGTATGTCCGAAGTATTTCGAGTCGCAATGCCTGGCGTGTATAGGGATTTGCGGCGTACAGGCGCAAAGATAGAATCCACGTGCTTGTCCTCGTCCATCGGGGACGGATTGTGATTGTGAGCCGCCATGACATCGTTGTGCGCCCGCTGTTTGATCTGTTGAGCTACAATCTCGGGTTCCTCGGAGTCGTCTGAAGACAGCAACTTGGCATTGGAGGAATTCGAGAATCGAGCTGAAGAGCGATTGGCACTGGAGAGCTGCATCAGAGACGAGCCAACCAATGAGACCCTCTTTCTTGAGCTTCGCAAATCCCCTGAGTCCCTCTTTGATAGACGTTCGTCGTCATCCGAGGAAAGCGTCTGTGATGATTCACTCCGTGACCCGCATAGATAGGCACGTAATGTAGAACGCGATGTACGCCTGCTCCTCCGTTCTCCTTGTGAAGTCACTATGGACGTATCGCCGAAATAATCCACATCGGAAGAAGCTACAGTCGAGCTTGTCGGGGGAGCTTGATCCGAAAAATCGAGCAGGCTCAGACAGGAGTTGTTATTCGTTCGCGGCTTCGACAGACGTCTAGACACTCCAGCCTGTTTCAAGCCCATATTCGACGGTCGACGTAGTCCCAGGTGTCTTGTTATATCGGAAAAGAGGAGTAGGATCTTCCGACTTGTCCCAGATGATTGTTTATCGCGGCAACAGGCTTGAATAGAAAGCTGTAGCTAACAAGAGGTAGTTGATTGGGATAGTGGGCGGTATCTAGCCTAAAAGCTCAGTAATCATGGTAGAGAAACAGACATTGTTGATGAGATGCGTCAATCCTGTGGAATTGCAAGCAAAGAGTGTCAATCGTCTTGCGATAGCTCGATCAGTCTAGGTGAAGTCAGGGAGGGCGGGTAGGTGAAGTCAGGGAAGGCGGGGGGGATGTATAAGAAGAAAGGGGGAAGTGAAGCAACAGCTTATCAATCGAATCAGCTTCGTAGAGCAATCTTGCTGCCCAAAAGGAGAATTGAGACACTGCATGCAGCATGCAGGATCTCTTCTACTTTAAACAGGGAATTGGGCTAGCTAGCGCCACAGCCCCCCCGCGTCCCAGCCACACTGGAAGAGATCGCCCACTAATGCGCTCTGCCGAAATTATGCGGGTGATGTCTTACGCGCGTTTAGCAGCCGAGCCTCGTCACCTGCGTGGCGCAACAGTCTACAATCTATGATTGTCCGTATTGACTCCAAGACGGCATGCTTGATGGTTGCATATCCGAGGATGATCTCGCCAAGGCATGTCAGAGATTGGCGCAATTTGCCGCTACTATTGGCGATCTTGAGGGCATCACGATAAGTCTCAGTAGCCCGAACACTCTCATTATTACAAGGGCCACGGGGAGATCGCTTTCCATAGAGGAAGAAGGCGAGGAGGAGTCGCTTGATGGTCTAGATGAGGTACTTTGCTTGACATGGTTTGCAAGTCAACTGCCCTGATTCGTTTGTCAGGCTGCTGTTCATGGAATTGCTCCTCTACCAGAAGAGTCGAAGATAACCTATCATATCATCTATTCGCCTACCTACAAAGTACCCGTCATTTATTTTTTCCATCCCACTGCTAGTATCGATATCATATATGAGGATTTGGTGCCAAAGCATCAGCATGACGTGCTGAAGAACATTGGGGTGATGGGGGCTATCGGCATGACTGTGAGTCTTGACGGCGCTTGTAATTTGAATGAGAGCTCATGAATTCATGTGTGGAGAACCACCCGATAACGGACGTACCGTGCTTCTGGGTACATCCATGCCGAACAGCTGAGGCCATTGGGACTGTGGCAAGAACCTGGCACCGAAACCCCACTGCAGATGATTATTTGATGCTCTGGATCGGCCTTGTGGCTGCATCGGTTGGGCTGTCGCTGCCAAGGTCGTTGGCAGCCGCGTATATGGGAGCGTCCTTCCATTGACGCCATTCCTGAGGCAGACCACTATACACTATTGTCTCGCCAATTCCCTGCCTTGGTTTACCGCCCACTCAGTCATCTTCGTCGCTCCCTTCCTCCATTGGTGCGTCACTATCCTCGTCCATGGCTACCTCCTGGTCGCTTTCCTCCTCCCTGCCTCTTTTGACCCCCTTTGCATCCTCTTCCCTTGCATCGATATCCATTTTACCGTTGGCATGTACAGGCGTGGGTGCCGAAACCTTGGAGCCTGGAGCTGCAAATATCTGTTGCTGTAAGTCAGTAGTTGTGACTGCATTGGTTTCTGTGGTCGGTGGACGATAGGTGCCGTCCAATTTCGCGATGGTGTTGGATTTGTTCTTTGCGTAGTGTAATTTCTGATGATTCGGTCAGATCAGCTGCGGAGACAGGCCATGGCACACGCCGCCAGAGTGCAAACCATTTGCTTGTCGAAGAGCTCAAAGCCCTGGAGCGCCCTCATCGCTTGTGTTGAGGCTTGCACGTCTTTGAATGCCACCCAGGCCTGGCCCCTCCACTTATCGCCTGGCATGACGACCACGTCGAGGACAGGACCGTAAGTCGAGCATAGTGTGTACAAGGAAAGCTTGAGATCCGCTTTATGTACTTTTTCCGGGAGGTTGGTCAGATAGAGACTGTAAATACATCTTAGCTGTAGCTCCTGGTCAGACCATATGCAGCGCACGCTGATTTCATGGGGACTTACGTCTGGTTTGGTGCTGCGGCACCCTTTTGGGGCGGGCCATTAGCATTCGCCATGTCACGGGCGACCGGCCTRAAGCTCGAAGTCGTCGAAGACCAGGGATGGGACTGGAATTGTTGAACTTAGTACTCCGTAACCTTCAACATGAACGCTAGGGTTTTCGCTAAACATAAATTACGGCATGGCAGAGCATCGGAATGCGCCTTTGAGAAAGCTAGTCCAGGTACGATTAACAATAGTTCAGGAATGAGACAGAGAAAGCTTTGTGCAGGAATTCGTTGCCAGCAGGATCATGCACAAAGGTCCTCTGCGAGACTACATCTAAGGTTGAATTATCGCTCATCGAAAAGTGTCGCGCAAATAGCGGCCACCTGGGTATCAAAATTCATCAGCACATTGCCCTTGCCATTGCCAGAAACCATAACGCCGACCTGCTGCATCTTGTCCAGATCAGTACGAGAATTAGGTCTTGCACTGTAGAAGGTAACCCTCGCTCCTGCATACTTGAAGGGTTATGTTCCGCATGTTGCATGCACACCGCGATCTGAAAACGTGACTGATTCGAGCTCACCCCCAGCCAATAATCTACGAACCTGCGCAAGATATTCTTCTGAGGCTGATTCCACCGGCAATTGGTCGCTCCGGTTGAGGATTGTCGCTTCAGCAGAGAGATGAAGTGCCACTGCAGACAAAGAATTACATTAATAGCATCGAGCTCTCGCGTCGACTTTGCTTCGCCAAATTCCCAGGAGCTAAGTTTCTCGGTCTGGTAATGGCATACTCCGGTCCCGGAAGGGTGACAGAGTCTGTTCGCTGTGTTGATGCTTGGGAACTAGACTCAGGGCTGCTGTAGGCTGGCTGCAGGGGCGCAAATCCCATTTCTTGTTGCCCGTGCAGCCTGTCGGAAATGGTATTTTCTGTTGGCCGAGATTGATCATGAGCGAATGAGGTCTGATTGTAGGCTGGAGTCGGAATGTCCGAGAACATCTGACGGCGGGGACTCCTAATATCATCTGCTGTCAAGGCCTGGGATGCCGAAGATGGTAAGGAGGGAACATCAGACTCTTCCATGGGGGCGCCAAAGATGCCATCAAATTCTGTGACGAACATGTCAATGACAGGCGTCGGTATGTTGAGTGTTGGTGAGAAAACGATGCTGACGTTCCGAATGTCCATTTTGTTGATTTCCGAATTAGTGACGACAGACACCAGGAAAGCAGAGAGCGCCTTCAATAGACGATAGTTTGGCTGGGGTAGCTTATGCACCAGAGAATTGAAGGCCGCCTTCTTCCCCTGCACATCTCGAACTTCTGCTTCGGTGTCAGTCTTTGCCCGCGTGTGGGTGTGGATGCAAGATGAAGACCTACCAAGGACCTGGAGGAATTGCATGTGCAGCTCCTTCGTCAACACGGTCGAAGGGAGCTCACGAAGATATTGCTTGAGCAAGGACGCGACAGCATGTACATCATAATAATGCCCGCTGGCTAGCAGGTCAAAATCTCCCTCCGCATTAAACTTGTGTCTGAGGTTTTTGATGAGCGTGTTGGAACCACTCAAGCGGAAGAGACCTTCCTCGGCTGAAGCATGTTTCGCCTCGAGATATTGGAGGCATCGGAACACGACCGCCGGCAGACAGGTATCATGAGCGTCCTTGGGCCCGCAATGTTCTACAGCTTCGGCAAGGGGGGCGCCAAACGCGGCCTTGACATTCGTGATCTGCTCCTGGTATTGTTGCTGAGTCAAGCTGAGATCGGAGCCATTAGGATGATAAGTCCCCAGATGGTTGGCTTCTTTGTTATGGAAATTGAAAAGGCCCCTTTTCTTGGCCTCTCTCTGCACCGGCAAAGGTGACGCCATCGGCTTGTTACCCCAGGCTCCTGCATCACTAATCTTGGCCCCATTCTGAGGTCCAGATATCGGCTTCGACAAGACAGAGGGTGCCCTCTCCGACTGGTGTGAATTTGGCGTTGTTGGCGATGGGGATTCATCAGCCCGCGCCTCCGGCATGATATGCACCTGAGGGGGTTGCGCTGCCTGAGTCTCTTCATACGGCACGGACTGCAGACCCTGAGATTGCTCATTGTCCGGGCCGACCTTGTTCACATTATCTTGTTTCGAGGGATTCTTTCTCAACGAAGGGGCCGTCTTACTGGCTGCGGTTTCGCTCTTCCGAAGACTTGAGCCGGCTTTGATCTGGGTGTCGGCGCGGTCAGTATAGCGAATTAGGGCGGCCACCCACAAATCTCGCTCGCTATCGCTTTCTGCACACAAGATGTGATCGGTGGAGCTGGACGGATCCTTTCGCTTGGGTTCGCGGATGATGAAAGCATGTCTGTATTGGCCATCGCCCTCCTCGGTCGAACCGAGCGGCTTGGGAGGAGACTGTCTGCCAATCTCGGACCCATGGAGCCTGATAGTCCCCAGAACCGCTCCTCCAGGACTCTCGTAATATTTCAGGACAGGCTCTTCGAGCACGAAAAATCTCGCTTTCCACCCTCCAAAGTTCTTGCCGCGTTTGGTGAGGTATCCAGTCTTGCCGTTGCGTGAGAAACTGCTCTGCTTTGCTGGCGACGCAAGAAAGCCACCTCGGTTCGATTCACCACGGCCCGGCTCCAGCACGTTCGATGACAGATACTGGCATAAGGCCACAGCTGCTTTTTCATCCAATTGCGTGTCAAGCGCAGCGTCAAAATATCGCTCAAGAGCCGCTCTCCGTGCGTCAACTTTCGCAGGAGCATGACCATTAAACAAGCCACGATCTGGGAGCTTGTGGTCCATTCTACAGGTTTGCCTGAGCTGCTGATCCAGTTGCTGGAGGGAGTGAATGGCTTTTTCTACTTGCCATAAATCTTGGCCATCAGATCTTGCGGATATTCCCAGGGTGAAGACAGGCTCTTCATCGGCGCCTTTTAAGACTAAGCTGTAGCGGGAGGGTTTGAGCCGCGATGACACCACACTCATCTTGATGGAGGGTAAAGCATTCGGAGGGATCAGTAGTCCAGGATACGCTTCAGAGACGAATCTTTGGACCACTTCTTTGGAAGTGAACCCTTGGCTTTGGTCTCTTGTCTTCGAATCACCAGCTGCAACCGAATTCCCCGCTGGATGCGTATCTGCCAGGGTCTGGCTGGGTTCTGTTTGATGGTCCAAGGTGGGTTCAGTCGGATCACCAAGTACCGGGGGTATTGCGGAAGTATGGCTGGTGGAAGAAGGAGTGCTGTTCAGAGGCAAGGTGATCTGCTGTCGTGGTGCTCTAGGTGAGAGAGGCAATCCAACGAAGCCGGGTCTGGGTGACAATGGAGGTGCAAGTGCAGCATGCATCGCATCACGTGGCAGCCTCGGAGCCGGTGCGTTCATGGGACGATCAACGGGCCGCGGACTCGATGGCAATCCGGGGCTCATTGGTGGCTTTGCAACTGCCATCTGCTCCTTCACCTCATTGCTTCTTAGGACGTTTCCAGGGCTCAGCATCCCCGCCAAAGAGGCTGGCTGCGCCGAGAAAGAGTTGCCCAAGGCTGGCGACGGCTCAGGGGCAAGAGCCTTAATTGATGGCGGCATCGGTAGGGCCTGTCTATGCGGGCTTGAGCCATCATTGCTAATTTTGGACTTTTTGGACCCGGACCTGGACTTGGAATTCTTCGTTTTCAGGCTTTGGCTGCGTTCTTCATTCTGCCGCTGCTGTAGAATGACCCTCTCTCTGTCGTCGGCCTCCCTTGTGGTCTTCCTGCCCCTTGAAAGGACGGTTTGTTCGGTGGCAGGATCATCTTCGTACTCTGAAGCGGAGTGTTCTCCTGTCGCTGGTCTTGGCTGGCCAAATGATGCGATCCTCTGCGCGCCAAGATCAAGAGGTGCTGGAGGTGCTTTCCGAGGAGGGGTCATCTTCTCAAGATCATTTCCAGGAGGCGTTGATTCGGTCAGAACCAAAGATGGACCATTGAACGGCTTTGCGGAAAAAGGTTGGGAACGCTTGGCTGTGAAGCTGCTAGTGGGCGAGATGCCTTGCATCCCCGTGGGCGAAGTCTGCAACGAGTGCAAAGTCTCGGTGCCTCGCTGRACATGATCTATATTCTGCGTTTGCAGCAAAGGCATTTGTTGAGCCGGCTTAGATAGATTGAAGGCGCCCAGATCAGAGCTTGAGGTCTGTTTGTGGGCATGGTGACCGCCGGGCGGGGTGGCCTTGCTCTTGACCCAGTCGCCAGACTCGTCCACTGCCCTGGATCGTTGATCTGTCCCGTTCCGCGTAACTTCCGTACGTAATGGCTGGAGCGCGAGGATATCTCCTTCTTTGTTCTCAGCGTCCGGGGTCTGCCTCTGAATGGGCAAATCTGTAAGTGTCTCGCTCGGGGCAGGTGACCGAGCAGCTGTGCGCTGTGATGCGGGGGCAGGAGCTACCGAGGGTGAGTCCGGACTCCGAGATGGATTGGATTGTAAGGAATTCAATTGCTTGCGAAACCGTTCTCTATCTCGAGCGGCCCTCTCGAGGTCATTATTCAAGCCCAGAACTAGCTTCCGCTGTTTCTCAACAAGCGTCCACAACTGAGCATTTTGCGACTCTACCTGCAGCTTCTCTTTGATCAGATGATGAATCAAGGCTTCCGCAGATCCAGCGGTCCTGATGAGATTAGAGACCTCCGTGGAGGAGGTCGTGGAGGAATCCAGAGAGCCTTTCGGTGAGTGGGTTGTCGAGAGCGACATGGAGGATATGGCGGAGTCGATGGATGACGTTCGCGGAGCTTGCCGACCCTCTGGCCGTAGAGAGGAGCCCACCAGGGGCGGGGAGATTGTAGATCGAGGCGATGGTGGGGACGAGCTTGCCAGAGTCCTGTCCGGCAAGGGCGAGGAAACATTTCGCAGCGGACTATAGGATTGCACCTTGGAAGGCGAATGTGAAGCTTCCCTCAAATGAGCAATGTCTTCCCCGGGGCTGCTTCTGGGTGCTCGAGGATCCTCCTGCTTGAGAAACTCGTCCATGCGCTCGCTGGGGGACTTGGGCGAGCCAATGCGCTGACCTGGACTTGGAGAGTCAGAGCTCGGTGACCGCGGCGGAGGCCCGCTGTAGGGGTGGAAAGCAGTCGGGGAGTCCGGGGATGAAGGATTTCGAGAGACTGGTTGGGCGGACTCAGGGGCGGCAGTTGATGATACGCCGACCTGCAGAACTGAAGCTGTCGGTGGCGCATGGTCACCGTGCAAAGAGTCCGCAGTGGATGTATTGTGAGCACGCTCCGTAGACGATTGTATGACGCCAGCGCCATTGCTAATGGATTTGGAGGGGATTTGACCGGCACGGTCCATGCTCTTGTCAAAGCTCCCTGATGTGCGAAGAGACTTGCGGCTTGAAGGCAATTAAAGGCTGCATCTAAGACGTCAGACGCTCAGCAGGAATCCTATGCTGGAAAGGATGAGAATCAGCCGAATCAGCGATGGTGTGGTCGGCTTTCAAGGATTGACAGAGGTGGTGGTGGTGGGGGGGATGAGATTAAGCCGGGTTGGACAACGACATGATTGCTGCCCGGACTTGGATAACCTTCCACGGACAGATGGCAGACAGCGAGCGACAAAGACCGAGCAGGCTGGATGGACGTGAAGCCGTGGGATGGCACGAACAATATAAGCCGCCAAAAGAAAAGATGAACATGTACGCAGGTGTGGAGAGAGCAACAAGTGAAAGTCAAATCAGGCGGAGCAGTAGAAAGTAGGAACTAAGAGGGAAAAGACACTAAGCACTTTCTAAGAGGAATCTCTGCTTCTACCGTCCCTGAGAGGGTGTTTGGTAGCCAAGGTAGCGCGCTATGCACCTGCTATGCACTCCTATGCACTAGGACTAGAGAGTCCATCGGTGGGACGATTACCCAGCGATCGGCATGAACCAAGAACTCACTGATCACCTGGTGACCTGGTGACCTGGATCAGATCTGCTCCCTATTGATACACAACAACAGGCAACATGTGTTCGATCTCTCTCACCCTTTGTCAGTGTAGTAAGCCTGCGCCCATCAGCGAGATGTCGTAGCCGTGCGGAATCTGTTTGACCAGGCTACAGTGTTCTTTTCACGGTCAAATCCTGTCCATCAGCTCAGATTGCCGACGGCTGTTCAGTCAAGATTCACCCTTGTATCCGAGTGTCTGACAGCTGGATCCTTGCTCGATCTGCCTTCCCTGGATCAATCTGTGAATCAATCTGTGGTACGATACTTGAAGGATCCGCATTCTTGATTGCTACATCCTTTCCCAAGTGGCAACCGTTGAGGGGACATTCGTGCTTATGATGACTGAGCGCTGCGGGCGGCGGGCTGCCTCGCTATGACTCGCTCGAGGTGAATGATGGGAGGCGAGACTAGACGCCCGCAAGCCGGTGGGGAAAGGGGGTTTGATTGGACGACCCAGAAATGAATCTTCACCATGCATTGCGCATCATCTTACTCTAAATTCTGCTTCTAACCCTGAACGCTTCACTCGCTTAGCTTTCTACCCCTGAATCAAATCCCCCAATTTCCACTTGCGGTCACTTTCCCTCGTGCTAAATTACGACCTACTTGTCGTTCAACCTATAACAGGCGCACTGTCTGTCTGGCTGCGCTTTTGTAGCGGCGTACGACTTGTTACGGTAAGTCATGAGTATGGTAGGACCCTCGGGAGCTTTCATACATTCAGGGCATGCACAACAGACAAGCATAAACGCATGGTTGAGTCATMTCTGGGTATGTCTGATTGAAGTGGTGCTTTATATTAATGATCGCTATGTTAATGCTTCATTTTTGCCCGCCTATTTCAATTTCCCGTCCAACACCAGGCTATGCATTCTCGAACCCTGCCAGACACCTTGAGGGTTGAAATACCAAAGCATGTCTCGTCAATTCACTGAACAGAGATCTTCCTCGTTCCCTGCTCGACAAGCTTGGGCACTACGATGCTCAAGATGCCGTTCTTCAGGCTTGCCCTCACTTGGTCTTGGTCGATCCTCCCAGGGAAGGCGAAGCGTCGCTCAAATTCGCCAACCGATCTTTCCGAAATCCAGTACTTGAAGTCAGGCTCTGGCTCCGCCTTCTTCGACGCTTCTAAAGGCTGATGTTCTTCCGCGGCGGTGGAAGTGGGTGTCTTGCTAACCGCACCCTCGGCCGAGTCAGCGCCGGCATCGACATATTCGTCCTCAACAGATGCCGGTTGGTATTTGGCGCTCTTCTGGGAGTCCTGGTCGCTGGCCGTTTCTTCTGCGGAGACCGGTTTCTGGGTGGTGTTCTCCGAGGCTATGGCGGGACTCTGCCCGGCGGTTTGTTCACTGGCGCTTCTACCCTTGATGACTAGGGTGCGCTCGTCGACGAATTCGATGTCCAGATCTTTTTGGTCAAAGCCTGGGAGCTCTCCTTGCAGCTCATAGCTTGTGCCTGCAGCGTTCTCTCTCACGTCGAACCTCGGAGTGAAGTTGCGGCGTACAGTGTGACGAGCCGACTGAGGCAGCAGGTCTGCCGTAGCCGAGTCGATTAAGCGGAAGACATCATTGCCAAAGGCTCCAAACGGACTGAGGCCGGAATGGGGGAAGAAAGGGGACGCCGTGAACATGGATCGGGACGGCTGTGCGCACGAGCTCCTGCAAACGCGAGGACCGCCTCGAGCTGCTACGCGATACATGTTGCTAGAACGGTCTTGTCCGAATGTGGTTGAAGCTATGATGGGACTGATATTGGTGGTTTGATTTGACGAATGACTTTATGTCCGATATTGAAGAGAGGTACAATGTTGTTCTGTGAAGATGATGAGGAGCTGTGACAGTTGCACGCATGTCAATATATACCCATTGCACTTTGTTCCAGAAGACTCTGGTAGGTACCATTTGCTTACGCATGTATGCGCGGTGGCGATGACTTGAAATCCTCAGGCAGCTCCTTGCGTTTTCTCGCCTTTTCTCGCATCTTCCCCGGGCTTCCACTGTGAGTACATCTGAGCATGAGGCTGCATTTTGAGACACGATTTTTCAGGCAAAAAGGTCGCCACTCACCATCCCATGAGAGCCCCTAATTGTCCTGCCTTGTAACTTGTGCCAACCATTATTAGGGTCGATGATCAGGTGTAACTCCTGTCTATGTCGAATGGGTTTTGCCGTAATTACAAAGTCGCAAGGATGAATAATTTTGTGATATGCCAGTCTGCATGCTGTCGGTGAATACACACTGGAGTAGCCAGCCTTGACCTCCCATTATCTAGATTATGTCCATATTCTCATCTCCTCCGCGAGCAGCGCCTCTATATACCCAATACTCTCCAATGCCAACTCCCAGATGCCGCTGCGGGCTTGCTAGGATCATTCCTCTGTATAGTCGTAGTACTCCAGGCCGCCAGTGGTTTGATCGTCCTTCTTTTTGTTGAGACGCCAAAGATTCCTCTTCTTCTCCCTTTTCAGTTTCATCTCTTCCCAGCCCTCTTCATCATCGTCATCATCGCTACCAGCTTTTTGAGATGACGAGTGTGAGTCTGGCCGCAGCGAAAGATTGCTCTTCCTCTCCCGAGAAGTAGAAAGCCGGCCGTCTTTACTCGCCCCGCCAGGATGCAAAGTGTGGCTATTCATAGTGGACGAGCGAGAATGTGCCTGTGACCTCTGCTCGTCAGGTGGAGCCGTTGATACCGGACGATAGCGAGATGGCATGCCCACATTACTGCGCTCTGACGGTGCGATGGAAGGCGGGTACCCAGCACCAGATCCACCCGCCGCGACAGACTGACGGTTGTTCATCTGTGGGGAGGCCCAGGGCTGCAAAGGACCTGTCGAGCCCATCATGCTCATCGCGCGTCCGGACACGGGCTGAGCTTTGGGTGCGCCCAGGGTGGCATGTGGACCCGATGAATTCGGCCTCTGAGGCTGGCCAGAGGCCGGCTGCATCGGGGAAGGTAGCCTCATTGGTGATGGGCCAGGCGCCATTGGGGGGAGTTGCTGGCCTGGTGGGAATTGCACGCCGGCCGCCATCATTTGCTGCATCTGTTGCATCCATTGCATCTGCATCTGCACCATCTGATTCATTTGCTCCGACATTTGCGCCGTTGCTTGCTCCTGGGCCGTCATCATTGGCGGCATCCCCGGAGGCATGCCCGGCACTTGGGTCATTCCTGGTGGTAAAGGGGAGCCGTAGTTACCTTGATGATTGGGGCTTCCCCTCCTGGCAGCTCTGGCTTGCTCTTCGCCCGCAATAACGCCGACAAGTCCTCCGGCCGGTACGTTGGGCTGTGGGCCGCCAAACACCGAACCTGATCCTTGGTGGTTGTACGCAAGCGACTCCCTATTCGAAGGATTGACCAGGCTCGCTCCGAAGTAGGGATCTTGTGGGAGGTTGCGCGCAAAAGGTGGCAGACCGCTTGCTTTTCCCCCGTGAGACGCACCGCTGGTCGAAGCTGGAGGCGGAGGATAGGACTCGCTCTTGTACTGAACTCTGCTATCTCTCGCCCCGGTAGCGCTTGGAGGTCTGTTCTTGGATGGGAACCCGTGCGCAGCCAGAACACCCAGGGGCACGTCTTCGTCCTCGTCATCACTAGCCCGGCCGTCATTTGCAGGCTTGTCAAAGTTGGTGTCGATTGTGCTGCTTCTATTTGGAAGATTCGGTGTGCTTGCACTCGATCGATCCAGACTTGGCCGTAACTTCATGCTGGATAAATCGGCCGGCTGGTCCCCCGTCACTTTCATCATTTGCTGTCGATAGACCGCCATGTGCGCCTCTTGCTTTCGCCTTTGCTTGACGACTTGCTTGTTGCGTTCTGCTTCATCCTCATCCTCATCACTATTACCATCCTCGTCTGATTCCTCACGGCTTGTTTGCTGCTCGATCGCGCTGTTCATTTCCTGCTCCTTTTTATATCTCTCGAACTGAGTTGGGGTCATGATCTTGTTCTGCGTTTGAGGCTTTGGTAGATGACGGACCCTGGGGTGCGTGGGGGCAGCGGTTCTTGCAGGTAGGGGAGGTGACGCATCAAACATCGACCTCTCTTCCTCTCGACTGATGTCTGGGCTCTTCGAAATTCCAGCAAGCGACTTGTTCGGGACGTCGCCTCTGTCTCGGGCGTCGAGCCATGATGGCGGTGTCTCCCTGTTGCCCAAAAGCCGAAACTTTGTCGATGACGGCTGTGTACCTTGGGAGGCCTTATATTGTGGGACTAGGTGAGCCGTTGGATTGTCATCGTCGTCGCTGTCCTGAAACCCTCCGGTAGAGGAGCGCTCGAGTCGCCGACTAGCTGAGATGGAGTCCATCACTAGCCGGGCGTCTGCAYCATGGTACGTAGCTGAGTCTGGATCAGGAGTTGGATTCTTCTGAGCTGCATTTGTTGAGCTTCCCGGGGCTTGGACGGGGATTCTTCGATTCCCACTGATCTGCGGTGGACGCGGGTAAACAGAATTCGGCAAGGGTGCTGTCTTCGACTTTTGCGGTGGACCATAGTCTATCTTCTCTTGACCATTTTCATAACTAAACGTACGTTCCATTGCGTGGCTTTTCGGCAGGAAGGTCGTATCAATCACGTCGCTCTCAGCTGGTCTGTTCCAAGCAGGGAATGCTGATGCCGTGTCCATTCGGTTTGCGCCGGGATAGTCGTAGGCACCCGTCGGAGCCATCTTTTGCGAGCTCTCCGGCTCGATGACTCCCAAGACACTCTGTCCCTTGGTATCCTGTTTGCTGGCATTGTCGAAGCTCTCAAACATTCTCCCAAAATTATCGGTCGATCCGAAATCCAAGCCTGTATCGAGCAACTTTGGGGGCGTCGCAGTGCTCTCACTGGCATGGCTGCTTTCCGTGTATGCCCGTTCCCGAGCATAATGAGCGGAGCCGTCGGTTTGCGCGTGATCGATCCGTGGGCGCGGTACAGGGTTGCCAATCTCTGCCTTCTTCCTCCCAAAAGAGAAGGCTCTCCCAGCAGCTTTCAAGGATGCCATACCGGAGGATTCTGGAGCATGAGAGACCGAGGCCTTCGGTGGTCCTCCCTTGTTGGGAGGTCTGTCCTCCATGGCAAGCTCTGTCGAAGAAGGCAAGGTCGAGGAAGAGCTGAAACGGGCCGAGTAGGACGAATTGTCATGACCACCACTTGAGGCAGAACCATGCGTGCCTCCACTTCCACTGCAAGCCAATCAATATGCGATCAATGTGTAGAGACCTGGTCAACTTACCGATTGCTGACATTCAGGTTGCTGTCCGATCTGGATTGGGACTGCGCTGCTGTGAGCTCGGCGTTCAGTGGCCGGCCATAGCTCATGCGCCTCAAAGTATCAGGCGAATCAAATGAATTGCTTGGGGGTCGTTCTAAGACACGAAAAGAGGATCCGATATGCTCTTCGGAGTCTTCAAGTACATTGCCAGATGATTTGCGTCTCGGGAAGGCTTTGGGCAATTTGATCGGCATGTAGAGTTTTAGAGCAGGAGAATCGATGAAGAGATGTGACGCTTAGGGTTGAATGGGGTTATGCGAAGGTCATGACACAATGTCAAGAGGTCAGCCTGTTCAAGAAGCGTTATTTTCCGATCGATCATCATTCAGGGGGTCGAAGCCGTTTCCAACGGTGCCGGAAAACCGTCAAAGGCTATCTTACACTCGAAGTACCAAGAAGCTTGAACACGCTTCAGCGATTCATCTCTGTACCGTGTTGAGGATCAAAGCAGGCTGACTCGTCCGAGAGAGGTCGCAGGCAAGGTGGACAATCTTGGACGTTGTTCTTCGTCAGATCCAACACTATTTACAGAAGCGGTTGATGAGCAGTTGTCAAAAGCCGGTATATCCAAGTCCAAACGAGCGTTTCAACAGAAGGAACAGGTAGTTGAGGACTGCAATAGTAACAATCGTGTAGCCGAATGGAATTGGCGATGAAGAGTGTGGAGCGTAAGGACTGAGGAAAAGAAGTCAACACAGTACGTAAGTGATGTACTTCAAGATCTACGAGGTTGCACGGGTGGCCCCAACTTGGAGCGAACCCCTGCCAATCGGCCGGGGACTTAGTGTGGTACCCTGCCCCCGTCCTCCGAATCTGGCATATTTCCCCCCTGAACTTGCGCGGCCGGGACGAAAATACGAGCCTCCCTGATTGGCGGACGCCACTGCCAGTAACACGAGCTTAAGTAACCTACCTCGAATTGCATCTCCAAATCCTTTTTCCTGCTGAATCTTGAAGCGAATCCAGCACAATTGCTCTGTAACATTGAAAACGTTGGAGAGTAAAGGCTTTTTGCTTGCTCCAGTCGACGAGGCGTTAATGCGATCTACTCGATCCTTTCTTCTGCTGTGCATCGCTTGGGGAATTCTTGCCCCGTGCAATGGCTCGTTCATTAGAGGAATTCATCCGTGGCAAAGTCCATTGGCTAGCCAGGTGGACAAGGTTGTATACGATGATCTGAGGCAGGAGGCCTTCCATGGCCTTGCCGGCCAGTCACTCGCTGATATTGGCCTTCTGAGGCTTCACGAGATTCTGGTTTCTATTCCCTCTGTTACAGGCGACGAAAATGCAATTGCAATGTTCCTGAAAGATATCTTGTCCCATGATTTCAGAGTCGAGTTGCAGCAGGTGCCTGACCTGGAGCATGTCTCGGACGAACCTAGCCTCCAAAGACCTCGATTCAACGTGTTCGCCCATCCACGCGGCCACCGTCAAACGCCGCTGCTGCTGACGTCTCATATCGACACTGTTCCGCCGTATTTACCCTACTCCCTTCGCGACAATGATGAAATCTGGGGTCGCGGTTCCGTGGATGCCAAAGGATGTGTGGCCGCTCAATTGCAGGCCTACCAACAGCTGGTCGATTCGGGTCAGATGGATGCAAAAGCAGTCTCATTCCTCTTCGTCGTTGGCGAGGAGAGGACCGGCGATGGCATGCAGGCCGCAAATCAATTAGGCCTGTCCTGGCACACGGTCATCTTTGGCGAGCCAACAGAATTGAAGTTGGCTAGCGGTCATAAAGGTTTGCTGATACTGAAGATTAAGGCCCATGGCAAAGCCGCCCATTCTGGGTATCCGGAATTGGGTGAAAGTGCCATCGATAGTACGTATCTCTATTTCCATCGAAAGGTATTTTCAGCGTTGCTGAGCATCATTCGATGCGCTGTGCTCCGAGAAACGCATTTGATTTCAACCCTGAATCGCTACTGACTCCGCACCTCTCCTTGAAGTGATCCTACCCGCTTTGATCAAGTTGAAGAATGCCGAGTTACCGTGGAGCTCAAAGTTCGGTAACACGACGGTAAACGTAAGTCATGGCAAAATGTGTACCAACGTCCTCACTAGGCCGTCAGGCAGCAATGATGTCGACTGACTCCAATGATTCATCAGATCGGGCGCTTGACTGCGGGTGTAGCAGCAAACGTTATAGCCAAAGAGGCTGAAGCAGATATTGGCATCAGGATAGCGGCTGGGAATTCGGCCACGATGCAGAAAACAGTCCTTGACATTGTGCACCAGGTAGACCAGCGTCTGGAAGTAGAATTCGTCGGCGGTACGTATGGACCGGTGAACATTGACCACGACGTTCCCGGCTTTGAGACGGTAACCGTCAACTATGGAACGGACATTCCAAACCTCAACGGTGACCATAAACGATWTCTTTACGGCGGGGGGAGCATTTTTGTGGCGCACTCGGATGACGAGCACCTCCGAATCCAAGACCTTCGTGACGCAGTCGATGGCTACCAAAGGTTGATACTCTATGCATTGGAAGGATAGATGGGGATCGTGGATAGGACAATGCAAGGATACCTACAGCAAGACGTCTAAAGCACCGCCGGGGGACTCATGGGCATTGTTTCATTTCTGATTCGACAGATGGAAGAGCTGATCATATATAGGGATTGTGTACTCACGTATATATTTGAAAACGATCGTGAACTCCCCCGGCGCCGCCCGCTGTCTATCAAGTACCATCATGTCGAGAGTGCAATTATTAGTTAGACTCGCTCAGCATAGGACTTTGTAAGCCTTCTTCCACTTCGGCCATTGAGCCCGCTCCACCTCCTCCTCTGCCAGAAGCTCGCCAAGGTTCAATTCTCTAATGCCAGTCTTCAGATCCATGGCGTGGGCCCTGAGAAAAGGCGTCTTGTACATGATCTTGTAGGGAATATAAAATGCCAACACGACGGGCAGGGCCAAGCAGGCTTTGAACCAATTTTCAGTCAACGCTCTGGCCCCTTTGACCCCGCTGCTCCCTATAGGGTCGAAGCCGGTCCAAAATTCTGCGATGAGCACAAGAACGTTCAGGATGAGGCCAATCCAGGATCCAGCGACGCCAGCCTGGGACTTGAATGGAAGCTCCTGTAGTGTATAGCCTTGAGCACGCCACGCGTGTCGAAACCTGATATGCGCTAGGCAAATACTGCCCCAGGTAAAGATTGAGCTGAGCCCGGACAACGCCTGCATCCAAATGAAGGCGTCAGCCTCCTTGCTAGTCGCCGCCAGGAAGCCCAAGAGGCCCAGCGACGACGCGAACAGGATGGATATGAGCGGTCGTCCTTGTCTGTCGATATAGGCGAAACAATGAGGCGCCTGGCCCTGCTCTGCAAGAGCGGTCAGGGTACGGGAGGAACCATAGACGGCGGAATTTCCAACGCTTATCACAGCAAGCATAATCACCACATTCATTACCGAGTCGAGAACGTTAAGACCAGCGTTCTTGATTGCAATGACAAAGGGAGATGCTTTTGCATCAGCTGAAGAAGAGCCAATCAAGCGTGGGTCGTTGTACGGAACCAGTAGCCCGACGAGAGTGAGAGACACCATGTAGAACAGGGTGATGCGCCAGAATACCTGTTTGACAGCGGTGGGAAGGGATTTTCGAGGGTTGGCGGTCTCAGCTGCTGCTAGCCCCACCATTTCAGTCCCAGCAAATGCAAAAGCGGCTGTGATGAAGACAGAGCAGACCCCTTTGAAGCCATTGCTGAAGGCTCCCGGGTTGTGCCAATATCTAGCTCCAATGTAGGACCCGTTCGGGCCTCCCCCTGAGTTCAATGTAATACCAAGGATGATAAAACCTACGACAGCGAGCACCTTGATCAGGGACAGCAGAAACTCGGCCTCACCATAGCCTTTCACCCCGAAGAAATTGATGCAGAGGATGGCTGCCAGGAAGATTGAAACCCAAGCTGCAGGTGATATGCTGGTGTTCCAATATTCAATCGTGAGGGCGGCTGCGACGATCTCCAAGGGCAGTGCAACAAGCCATTGCATGGCATAATTCCAGCCCATTGCGAATCCCCAGGCCGGGTCCAGGAAGCGGGTGGAGTAGGCGGAAAAGGAGCCGGCAACGGGGAAGAGGACAGCCATTTCACCCAACGCTTGAATGGTACAGTACAGCATGATGCCGATCAGACCATAGGCAATCAGCAACGACGCTGGCCCGCCGTTCGAGAGAGACTTTCCCGAAGCTACGAACAGACCGGTGCCTAATCCGATTAGTACTTGGAGTGAACGGGGGACGAGAGTCGCCACACCAATTGAGCCCCCGATCGCAATCATCTGCAGGTGCCGGGATTTTAATTTCCTCGCCAGCGGCGATTGCGCCGTGTTTCGAGCGGCAGCATCAACGTTGAAGACTTTGCCGTTCGCACCTACGACCCCGTGGGGCGTTGCGTGGAGATTTGGATCTCTCTTGAAGCTATCCAAGACCCTCCGCACCACCCCARTCTCGACCTTGGGCAGGCCATCGTAATAGGGTTCGGTATGGCCAAACGGGTTCGAATCCAGGGAGCCCGACTCGGGGGATGAGCTTGCTGCATTGCCCTTCTCGTCTGCGAGGGCTGGGCTCGCCATGGGGACGAAAGTCGCGGATCCAAGATAAGTGATAATTTCGGAGCGATCGATATTTTATCAAGGATACAACCCACAGGTCAGGTAGAGGATGATGCACGGATTGATAGGAGAATCCTCACTGCGAAGATCTCATGACAAGAGAGTAAAGTAGATCAACAGGTTACCGATCGGTGGAGGTCATTCAAGCGAAGGGGCCTCTCAAGAGACTTTTGCAGAGGAAAGTCTGATAAGCACAGAATGCTCCGAGAGCACAACATTTCTTTCCTAGCAGCGACGAATGCGCTTTGAGGTTACATGTGGATGAAGTCAAGCATGTAGAGGAAGGCTGAAGAAGAGCGCTGAAAGTCAAAGGGGAGAAGCTCAGAAATCCAGCTAATGAGGGGTCAGTCCATCTTCGCCCTGACCGATAGGCTGACTTATGTGGTGATTCTGGTGAGAGCCACAAAAGAAATTAACTGCAACAAGGTGTGCGTCGGGCCATTCACTTATCTAAGCTTTAGCAACAACTGGTTACGTGCAGAAGTGGGTCCTAGCATTTCGACGCCGCGCCATATAATTTACCGGGGTTTGCTATCAGCAATTCAGCATAGCCGCGCAAAGACCATGGTCTCTAACGCAATGGTATGACCGGGGACACAGCACGGGCTTTCCTGGTATGCAACAATTTTCATTAGGCAGCCCAGTCTTTGAGCGTCAGGCTTATCAACCCCAGGCGGACTCGCCACGAAGCTTACAAGACGCCCGAGATCTGCTCGCGAACCCTTTTTGGCATCGCCCTACCGTTTTCATGGATTTATTGTGTGAGGAGACATTGATGTTTATTACGGAACAATTGTAAGCCGCACGACGACTTGCTCTCTCTCCTCGTGCACTGGCGCTTTTCCACAAGATATACTCTATAGAACAGACTAGGGTTGACAAAGGGCTAGAAGAGGGCGAGCGCAGCCACAGCAGCTCCCAGCGCTCCGAATTTGCTGCTCACATGATGGCCAGTGGCACCATTGCTGCTACCGGCAGCTGAACCTGTTGGAGTCATCGAGCCTGTGGCGGAGGTTGTCGTCGAGGGTGAATCTAGGGCGCAATCTCATCAGCCACCTAGGGATTCCCAACAGTACGCAGCCGAGACGTACCTGCTGCGCTTGAACCTGACATTGTCGGAGTGGCGCTGCTCATGGATTTGCCTGTGGCAGCCTGGCTTGTAGGAGCGACGGCGCTGGTGCTGCCGCCACTGCTCGCAGTGCATGTAGCTGGCACGGCCGAGGGTAGCTGGACATTGACAGTGTCACACAGCTGTGATGCTGCCTGGAGCGTCTTTTGCACTTCCGCATCCGTACAAGCTTTGGCGACGCAGCACGAAATACTGCTGATGAAGGAACTGTCGGCGCAGATGCACTTGACGTCGAGGTTGCAGTTGGTGGGAAGACTGTTGGCGCATGATTTCTGCCAGACACCTGTGAGCGAGCTATGACGACTATCGAAGAGGTATCTTACCGCGCAATCAGGTAGGGCGCTGAACAAAGCAACTTGTGCTGAACACCAACTTGCAAACGCGACGACTGAAAGGACAAGCGACAATTGCAACATGGTGTTCGAAGGTTGGAGGTTCGCAACGAGGAACGCCGGCTCGAGATACCAAGGTAGATCCAAGAATTGATATCAGCAGATCGGATTCACGAATACAAAAGATCAATCAATGAGTAAGAGACGTTGCAATGACTGCGACGGACTCTGTGTTTTCAAGAGACTTGAGAGTATTTGAAGAAGTTCTTCTGAGATCTTGCTTGTGAGACTTGGTCCAATGACGATCACTAACGCAGGGGGAAGTCGCATTGAGCTAGTCCTGGTCCGTGCTCTTAGTGGCTCCCAGATGATCCACTGCTTGCGCTTTCTTTACGTCCTAATGTGATGTGACCCGGGGAGAACGATGATCGCTCCACAGACCACGATCTACTCGTTCACGAATTCGAGCATTTAGATGTAGGAGCTTTAAGGTTGGTCGCGGCTAAGGGTCAAGGCACTGCAGCTTCCTCATTGGGTGCGATGTAATACATTCTGTTATCGTTTCTGGCGCGAGTAGGGAGAATAAAGCCTGGAGTCACATTGCACGTGAAAGGATTTGCTGCTCGATGGTACGGAGACGCCATCATGCATTGGACACCGGCTGGCCCCTTCACGCCATATGTGGTAGTAAGAAGGGGCGGATGCTTTTCCAGGGTCTGGCATCGGACGTCTGTCAAGCCTGAATTGAGTGTACCTACATGTTGTACACAAAACACAATGAAGCAATTAAGCGGATTTGAATCCTGCAACCCCAAAGCTTTGAGTGCAACATATGGGGATGTCTTTCCGTCGCGAGCAGTGATGCCCATTGCAGTTGGCCCGACTCACTCTACTGCTCTCAATCTGTAAGGCGGGCGGGATGGGATAATGAGTTCTAGAAACAAGGCGGGGCCATTATAAAACTCGCTATAAATGCGGAGCTCATCCGCATGCGGACCCATCACCCAAATATAAAGATAGCGGGATCATTCGACTTTTCATTATGCACAATACTCCACTACTGAGGGTCTGGATTCCTCCAAGAGAATCTCATTGTCGCACTCCCTCACCACCCCCTGATATCAAGTACACATAGACATGAGGCCACGTGCATTTTCCCCCATGTCTCTGCGACCGTAACTTTGCCGTCAACATGGCCCTGGGGGTTCTCGAAGCAAGTTCTGGTCACGTCCCAGGTTTGTACATAGTCCCCTAGCTCGGCTCAA
This sequence comes from Ramalina peruviana, assembly GCA_001956345.1. Classification (NCBI taxonomy): domain Eukaryota; kingdom Fungi; phylum Ascomycota; class Lecanoromycetes; order Lecanorales; family Ramalinaceae; genus Ramalina; species Ramalina peruviana. Next base: position 49,569 of record MSTJ01000015.1, on the reverse strand, counting down.
TCGTTTGTTGATTGTCATCATAGGAACTTCTCATGTCTACGACGATGCCAGCAGGCCACTGCCCATCGAGGAAAGCCGATCGCGACTGAAATACGACAGAACTGGCCCCGTGCCTACGATACTGGTGCCTCAACCAAGCGACGACCCAAATGATCCCCTCGTACTTGTGCACCAACTGCAGTGAATAGGCAAGCGCTGACACACAGACAGAATTGGCCCTTGTGGAAGCGCGACGCCATCCTCGTCATACTCTCCATTACATCGGTCATCGCGTCCACGCTGAGCCCCTTACTTGCTGCCAACACCCTGACGCTTTCCTTGGTCTTCCAACGAAACTTCACGCAGATGGCACTCCTGACTGGGTACCACCTGTGTGGAGTGGGAGTCGCTGGCCTGGTCTTCGTTGCAAGCGCGAGGGTCTGGGGCAAAAGGCATCTCTACCTGCTGGGCACTATTCTCATCATCGTTAGCAGCGCCTGGGGAGGAGCATCTGGTACCAATTACAAGAGCCTCCTGTGGGCGCGGATCATACAGGGGGTTGGGTTGGCACCTTTCGAGGCTTTGGTCAACGCCAGCGTGGGAGACCTGTTTTTCGTCCATGTACGACCTCATGTGCACATGTTGAACCGGAGAGATGAAGCTGACGCATCCCAGGAACGAGGCAAGCGCATGGCTCTGTCCAATCTCGCGCTGTTTGGTGGTGCATTCTTCACACGTACGAAGACCTCCTTCAATGGCCTCTTACGGCATAGGAACGCTGATTCTCGATCCCCGTAGCTGTTCTCGTTGGAAAGATCACTCACACCATCGGATGGTCCTGGACCTTCTACCTGATTGCCATCTTCAGCGGTGTCATGTTGCCTTTCGTGATTCTGTTTTGCCCAGAGACAGCATACCCCCGAGCTTCTGCCCTCAACACTGACATTACTGGAGAGCAAGGAATGGCACTCCACGAGATTAGCACACAACGAAAAAGCGTCTCCGACGATTGGGCCAGCCCCAATAGTGATCCTGCTTCCTTTGACCAGGCCCCCAACAAGACTAGAAGCTCCGTCAAGACTCCTTATCTACGGACTCTGCTCCCATTCAATGGCCGGAAGACCGATCATTCATTCTGGAAACTCCTCGTCCGCCCTTTTCCGCTATACCTGCAGCCTGCCATTTTCTGGGCAACCTTGATCCAGGGAACGATGATCGGCTGGACTGTCATGATAGGCGTCGTGCTGGCTGCCATCTTCCTCGGCCCGCCACTGTGGTTTGATGAGGTCCAGACAGGATATATGTACACTGGCCCATTCATCGGTGCCCTGCTGGGATTTGTCACCAGCGGCCTGCTAGCGGATTGGAGCGCCAAATGGATGACGAAACGAAACAARGGTATCTACGAGCCAGAGTTCCGCATTCTGTTGGTGTTACCACAGCTCGTCCTTGGCTGCGCAGGCTTGTATGGCTTCGGGATCACCGGAGCGAATGTGACGAGGTATGGTTGGTTCTGGCCAGACTTCTTCTTCGCCCTGGTGGTCATGGGTATGGTACTCGGCACTGTAGCCAGCGCACTGTACATTGTCGACGCTCATCGTGAGTTCACATCTTCGATGAATGGCCTCGGCGCGAAGCTCTAACATGGATACTCAATAGGCGACATTGCCGTGGAAGCCTTCACTTGCATGATCGTCTTCAAGAACATGTTCAGCTTCGGGTTAACGTTCGCTGCTTATGATTGGGTCAAGGGCGGTGGTGTATCAAGAATTTTCTGCATTCTCGCAAGCGTGCAGCTGGTCATCTGCCTCCTTAGTATACCGATGTGTAAGTTCCTGGCTTGGATACAGCGCCCTAGGATATAATGGAAATGCTGATGCGCTCGATAGATATCCTTGGAAAACGGAACAGGGCCTTCTTTCACAAGCACAACCTCCTCCGACTGCTTCACATTTGGTAGTGTGCCCAGCAGCGGATTTGAGCAACTTATGTCGCGGTTGATCTAGCGCAGGTGTTGCGGCGTCATAACGGCAGTTTTGTGTGTATATGCTGTATTTGCGTGACGCATGTAGACGACTCTATGATCGGTGTCTTCTAGAAAGCTTTATCTCTCACTGGATGTGATTATGTCGTAATGAGCTTGTGAGTAGATCGCAAAGACGTTTCTTCGATTCGAATCGGTTTTTGGGGAACTTTGTATCAGGTAAAGCTGTCATTGCTTGGCCATTTGCCTGACTTTCTTCCATTCATTAATTCCATGTTTTATCAAGAGCCTTTTTGATTCTACGTCTTAAGATCTATCGCTCATGTGTTCCGCAAGTTATATCTGAATATTGCACAAGATCTACTTCCCCCTCCACTGGGGCGAACAGACTTTAGAAAAAATTATTCTACTTTTGTCAAGATCTGAAAAGCATCCAGCTTAATTAATTACATGTGACTCCGCGATTCTGTTTCATCCAACTTGGCCCGACGGAGGCTGGATTGCAGATGTACAGTCGCCAAGTCACGAAACAATATTGTCCGTTACGGCATGAGTCGGAAGCCAGAAATCAAAAGTTTCGAGAAGGGGCGGAGGGCCTGCCATTACTCTGGTTGCCATCCGGAACATGTTCATGGCCCATTTCAACATTCCCAAGCACTTCGCGATTCGTCTTTTGCTGCCTACCTCTACTGGCGGGCAAAAGATCAATGACATACGTCAAGACGTAAAAGGTGAAGACCAGTGCAATTATCCACTCGAAGACTCCTCCAACGTTGGGTTGATTGTCGAACGTGCTCACGACAAAGACAACCGCAAGTGCGATTTCGACCCTGTCAAAATCTTGTCAGAAACTCATCGATCGGCTGAGCGATGCGGGAGCTGGTGGTCAGGGTGGCGATCGTGACCAAAACATACAGTATGAAGGTCAATTTGATCCAAAACGAGAACCTCAAGACCCGATGCTGCCGATAGTGTATTCCCAGGCGCTGGTACTCGGCGCAGATGAAAATGGCGCTAATGACATATCCGGCGATGAAGAGCAAGAGGAAGCCGTCGTGCAGATTGGGGTGGCGCAAGGTGTCGAAGATGGACAGCAAGATCAGACCGGCCGTGCCGGCGATGGCGAACAGGATCGACAGTGCACTCAGGACCTTCTCGACCCGGCCGAGGTTCTTGGCCAGCCGGCCGGTATGCCGCAACCAGCGTTCGGCGGCGAAGCTCAAGTCCAGGAAGATGGTGGTCACACAGCAGCCGGCGATGAAGAGAGGCTTGAGCCCCTGGGCGCCGATGTCCGAGATGTATGCGATTCGTTGATTGGAGGCCATGGACCCGTAGTGTGGGGATCCCTCGACTTCCCAGACGATGAACATGGCTAGGAGCATTCCTGTTTTCATCCTTGATCAGCCCTCCTGCAAGTCATGATCCTAGTGCTGAGCGGGGATCCTGGCGGATGCGGGAGCGGCGCTCGCGAAAAGGAACAAATAGCATACCTAGCCATACCCCGGCACTGATCAGGGGTAGGATCCATACAAAGGCATACTTCAGTGCGGCTGACACGGCCATGATAAAAATAAGGTGAGAATCCGAAATCCTGACGCGGCCTATACACGAGGTTTTAAGGATCTTTGACGTTGATACGCAGGTACATGATGTCATCTTTGCAAATCCCATATCCGGGCGAGCCGGTCAGCCGGGCCAAGATGGCATTCGTAAGTGGCAATTTGAACCGCACCTCGGCACCACTTGCAGTACTTTAATTCTGATAGTCAATAACACGGAAGACACTTCATTCAAGTTTGTGAAACATCAATGGGTAGGTAAATGATGCGAAACTTCGTCCCCTTGCTTCAGTCTCGATGAGAATAAGCACTTCCACAAATCTTCCTTTTTGACGAGCTCGCCGCCACTGGAGCCCTTGGTCAGCACGCTGGAAATGGGCGTCTGCTCCATCTCCAAATTGTTCGCAACATCCAGCTGATTTTCCACGGCCTGGTCGCCATACCCTTGTACTTGGCTGAGGAGCGCTAACCGTCTCTGCACCGAGATGTCGTAGATGGATTTCTCCACCGTGCCTTCCACCAGATACATCCAGACGGTCGTTTCATGGTGCTGACCAATGCGGTGCACCCGAGCGATGGCCTGGAGCTCGATTGCCGTGTTGATGAGCGGCTCGCAAAGGATGACGTGTGTAGCATTCACCAGATTCAAGCCTGAACTCTGTGCTGCCGCATGCAAGAAGAAGCACTCCACCCCCACCTCATTCTTSAACCTTTGGATCCCATCCTTCTTGTCAATTCCTGTGTAGCTGATCTTGAATTGCGAGAACGCCCTCCCGAGTACGTCGAGGAAGTCGCGGTATTGCGAGAAGACGATTGACTTGGCTCCGGCGTCGTGCTGCCGAATCCACAGCAGATGCCTGGCAAGGCTATCTATCTTGGTGCCAAAAGAACCATCCAGATCAATGTCCTTGATTTGAGTGAGGATCGACTCTTGCACGCCCGAATAGATGACTGACGATCTTGGACCCGTCGCCCGGGTCACGCTGTCTGGCGTGTCCACCGACTCTTCCTCCATGGTCGTCGACCTTGGCTTGAAGGTGATTTGGTGGAAATCGTTACGAGACAGGTGCTTCTTGCACGTCGGGCAGTTTCTGGGACATTTGCGAGTCAGCGTGGGATCAAGGTTTGATATGGTCCCTTGTTGGGATAGTGCTCAAGGACAACGTACCGATGCTGTCCCCACCAAAGCCGCAAGCAATCCGCACAAAAGGTGTGACCACAGCTTGTGAGCACACCAGTCTCGAATGTGGAGGTGCAGATGATGCACGTCCGCTGAGATTGTGTGTCGGAGGCTTCCAGTCGAATATGTTCCAGATATCGACCCTTGGACTTCAAAGTGGCGATGCGCGCTCGCATATGCTCCTCCGACTCCAATTTCTTGTTCAAACGCTCTTGGCGAGTGTCAGGATCCATTTCTTCTTCGAAGGGAGCTACAGTGTCCGAGATGGCCTGCAACTGTCGGTAGTACTCGAGTCGAAGATTCATGGTCTCCTTGACAAGTTCCACGTCCTTATCCAGTGCCGAAGTAACCTTGGACTGCTCCAGATTGATTTGATGAAGACGCTGTAAGATGGAATTCACGATCAAGCTCTCCGCGGCAGCTCTTGCGTTTGATTGCTCGACACTGCCTCTGAGTCTGGTCTTGAGCTCCCGGAGCTCCGAAATCAAACCACGAACGGAGCCCAGGGACTTTTCAGGCCTGAGCGTCTGCCGTTGCTCGAGTAATTGGATCATCAGCTGTGGCGCATGACCACGCCCTTCCTTGGCTTCCTTCAAGATCAGATTCATTTCGTGGTCAATCAGAATATTGTCCTGGCCTGTGAGAATATCATGGCGATCAGAGACGAGTGCCCGGAATGCATCAACGAAGACGTAGACTTCGTCCTGTTGCTTCGTCGACATTTCATACTCATTGCCTTGAACATCCGAGTCATCCTCATCTACCAATGACAATGTCAGTAGCTCAATAGCCTTACTGCGCCAGGCCATGATATGTTTGGCTTGATCATTCGCAATTGCTATCAGCCTGGTGACACGTTCATACACAGCGCGCGCCTGAATGCCACCGTGATCCTTGACCGACCCAATCGACGGGATGTGCACCATCGACCCCTGACGTTGTCTGATCTTATTCACGGTGGCGTCTACTCTTTCTCGAGAATCGAGCAACAATTCCCTGCGCAGTGCTTTGGCCAAGTCATAGAACAATTCTTCCTGAGATTCAAGGTCTTTAGCGGCATCTGACAAGGGCCTCTCCGACAAGTCGTTCCCCTCATGCTCATATTCTAGCTGGTCCCTCGCAGTCTCCTGGCTCTTGAGTTGGAAATATGCGTTAGCGATGAAGAACAGACAGGTGTGTTCAATCTCGATAGCTGCACGTAATCGTTGGCGATGGGGGCCAGTTCGCGCTATCGAGTGAGCTTCCTGCTCGGGTTCACTGATTGTCATTGGCTCATTCTTGTCCAGCCTGTCAAGCTCCACCTTCAACTGTCGGCGACTCTCTTGCACAATGGTTCTGGCTTCCTCCAACGTTTGCTGCCAGATCTTGAGCGCAGACTGACTCTGTTCCGCGTGCTCATGAATCTGCCCACGTCTGATCTGCGAAAGCAAAACATTGCGTTGCTCGGTCCTTGTACTAAGCTCATTCTGCTCAATCATGACCTCCAAGACCTCCGCCACCGTCCTCAAAGGGCCTTTGCTACTACCAAGAGCTTTCCTGTTGCGGCTACCGACCTCTGGGTGAAGACACGTCTGCCTCAGCCGGGCAAGCCAGGTACGCATCGTTTCAATCGTATGTGGATCTTCTGGATCCCAATCCTCTCGGAGAGGTCCACCATCCAGGTCAAAAGCACATTCATCCGCCATCTGTTGAAACAAGCCCGAATAATGCTGTTCCTCTACAGGAGTGAAAGGAGTGGTAATGACTATACGCTTCTGGAGTGGAAGCTTGACCTGAAAAGGGTCCGAAGTCAGTGGTTGCCATTGAGACTCCGATCACAGCTATGGGGACAACTTTCGCAAATCACTTACATCGTCCCTGATCTGGGCTTTCGTGTGCCGCAGGGTGATCCCTTTGAAGAGCTCACCCAGCAAGTCTCTATGCTGGCTAACTAATCGCCTCCAGATTGCGGGCTTTTCACTGTAGGGTTTGTAACGCAGGAACGTCAACAGACCGAGAAGGTCCTTTGCGCTTTTGGCAGGAGTTCCGCTCACACACCAGGCCTGCGGAAGTTAGTCTGAGGATTCTGGTCATTCATGCTGACATTGAGACCGTGACGTTGGAGGACCTCAAATGAATCATTCAAGCATGACACTCAATAGCTGCTGCTGTACTAGACGATGGAGCACGAAAAGGATTGGAATAGCCCAAAGGACTCACATGTTGTCTAGGAATGAGACTTGCTACCTTGGCAGCGTTGCTGACGCCGCTCTCTACCATTTGTGCCTCGTCAAGCACTACTCGCCACCAGAGGACTTGTGTGAGCGGGGAAAGCCGTTTCTTATATCTTTTGACATGGCGTAGATTCTTGATAGGCGCTTCCGAATGATGTATGTCGCSTGCAAGGGTGGAGTATGTGGTCAAGACCTAGGTGAAATGCGGAGTCAGCATCAAGTCACAACGTAGAATCAAGATTGCTTGATACGATACGAGACAGGGGACAACGTCTTTACTTACAACATCGTGACGAAGACATTTGCGAATCAACGCCCCTTCATCATTCTGACTAGCTTCGATTCTCATACCATCGTATGTAKTGACATTCAACCCTGGTGCCAATATACGCATCTCATCCTTCCATTGCTGCAAAATAGCTGGGGGGCAAATGATGAGCGTTGCCGGGGATTGAGTCATGCTCTCCTGGGAGCAGCTCGCCCGTCCTAACGTATATTTGTTTGCGCAAATGAGCGCTATCACTTCCACGGTTTTACCAAGGCCCTGCAGACAGTCGTTGATCAGCGCGGGATTCTGGCGACTTTGGATGCACGAGCTGAGGCAAACGAACCATTTCTTCGGCCAGGATCCCTCCGCTCAGAGAAAATAGCATTTCTTGTAGCATGTCCACGTCGGTTGTGGCCAGTCCAAAAAGCCGACTGAAGTAACATGGTCGACCGTCGGCATCTTGAGTCTTTTGGAACCCATGCAAGAATGTTTCCGGGTTGTCAGAGCCGTCTCGAATGGAGAGGCTCTCGCGCCCTAACAACCACTGTACAGCCCTCTTCTGGAACGGATACAATTCACATTGTAACCCTTCGATCGGAGGTAGAGAGGGACTTTCCCTGGAGTCAGGTACGTAGACATTGTCATAAAACTCTCGAGTAGACCATGGACGCTCGTTGGCGGAGGGCAAAGGGCCGAAGAGGTCTAGAAATTCATGGCCGCGTGGAAGGCCCGGGTGTTCTAGCAGGCTTCTCGCATTGGGTACATGGATTCTTGAGGTGAGGGTTAGCGAAAGGATGTCGGCTGCTGAGGGCGAGTGTGAGGGTGGATCCCATGTAATCGTGAAGGAGCTTCGAGAAGTCACATTGCGGCTCGGGTTGGTCAATGCTATGGCGTATTTCAAAGCCGTGAGTTGATGTTCATCAATTTGACCGTGATGCGTCAATCCACATATTGGGATTCTGTCCAATGTGGAGAGATGAAGGGTAGCTTTGGATCGCGGAGGGCTGCTTCTGGGCTCGTCAAAGCCTGAAAGTAGGACTGGTCGTACATGCCCAGTAACATCTGTAGAAGGTGGAAGCCTTGATGGGTCTGAAACCGTATTGGGTTGATGAAAGATCTATTGTTGTCAAACCCGTCTCAGGAAAGGCCATGCAGCTGCTTGGGGTAACGTCACGTTCTTACCAGATTGATATCAGTCCGAGCGAGGGTGATGGCATCAGGTCCGTGTTCACTTGCAACATTTGTGTTCTGAGACTCGATCTTGCGTCGTTTTCTTGGACTATTTTGATACTCATCTCCAGTGGCCCTCGTCGATGGCGACCCGCCCTTCAGGTAGGTATATAATTCGTCCGGTATGGGTTCTGGCAACTGTCAGTCGCTTTCATCTTTCAACTGTCACTTCAGGAGTAGATTTACCGTTGACTTCCAGTCTAATAGAGGAATAATTCATATCCTGTGGACATGGACCGTGGAGAGCTATTGAGCGAGGGAAGTTTGGTGAACTTTATATAACGAGGGGAGCTGCGTATCCTTATCGATAGCAAGCTATGCGATACCCTTTCTGCTCCAGCAGCCTTGCCAGGCATCACTTAGTGACTCAGGGGGAATAGGGGCTTGGCTCAATAATATGTACCTGGTATAGAGTACGCTCCGACGAGTAAGACAAAGGTCTGGCTGCAAGAGAATCTTTATTAAGGTCGCTTTGAGCCTGTCTACTCTATCTTTTCGCGCCTTGCTATTGGTTTCGGAAGATAGAACTTCCTTTCTACGTATTTCAGAAGCTCGTCTATCAATCTGTTTCTCATAGTCAGCGCTTGGTCATGTATCTCACCATCCTGGAACTTACATCACGGGTATGCTTATGAGTAACACAGCTTTCCACTCCCTTAGATTCAAGGGTACAATGGAGAAAAGCGTTTGCAATACTGGAGTGTAGAGAATGGCGAAATGGAGTGCCATTGAGAGACTGATGGCGTAGACGAGGACCATATTGTCCCACAAGGGTAGAGTCAAGAGTGACTCGCTCGAGGAAAGCGCATTCATGGCATTCAACATCTCAATGACAACCAGTATCGATAATGAGATGGTCGATGCGGCTTTGGCCCCATCATTCGTGAACATCTCGCAGCCGATTTCAGGGAAGTTGGCGGAGCACTGATGGAAGTGTGATAATTGCCAGAACGTGATCCCCGGCCCTTCAGAGTTGAACATGAACCACCACGCATATCCGAACACTGTCGCACCGCCCACGTAGACTCCAATGACCATGTACCGGAAGAAGAGCCAACCTCCGACGAGGGCCTCGTCCCTTTTCCGCGGCGGTCTTCGCATGACATCGTGATCTGGAGGGTTGAACGACAGCGCAGTAGCTGGCAGCCCGTCCGTGACAAGGTTGACCCACAAGAGTTGGACGGGTATCAATGCCTCGGGCATGCCTGCCGCAGCAGTCAAGAAGATGGAGACAACCTCTCCAATGTTGGAAGAGATGAGATAGCGTATGAATTGCTGTGTGTTGTTGTAGATGGAGCGACCCTCCTCCACAGCAATCTCTATTGTTGCGAAATTGTCATCCGCAAGGACCATATCGGATGCGAGTTTGGCGACATCAGTACCAGAGCCCATGGCGACGCCAATGTCGGATTTTTTCAAGGCTGGCGCATCATTCACACCATCGCCAGTCATAGCCACGACTTCACCATTTGACTGAAGCAGATCAACCAGTCGTGACTTGTGGATCGGCTCCGTCCTGGAAAACAGCGATGCATTTTGAGCGGCCTCTAGCCGTGCGCTCTCATCGAGGGAGTCGAACTGTCTTCCCGTGTAGCTTTTACCGCTCAGATCCTCGTTCTCCTCGAAGATCCCAATCTGTCGACAGATGCTCTCGGCTGTGCTTTGATTGTCGCCAGTGATTACCACCACACGGACGCCAGCTTCTCTGCACTTGTGGATCGATTCTGCGACCTCAGGCCTTGGAGGGTCAAGCATGCCAACCAGACCGATCAATGTCATTTTGGTCTCCAATTGGCAATAATCTGCCGTGCTCTTTGCGCTACTCAGCAACTTATTTGAGCCTATACCGTCCACACTGGCCAGCGCGATGACCCGAAGACCCCGGTTGCCATATTCGATCACCTTTGCAGAGACAAGGCTTGACCTTTTGGAGTCCAACGGTGCTCGGGTGGCATTGTCGCCCAAAGCAACATGGGTACATCGATCAAGAACAGACTCCGGAGCCCCTTTGACGAGCAGACGCTGCTCTTCACCATAGCCGACCAGTACGGACATACTTTTGCGGTCCCTCGAAAATTCAAAGATCGCAGCACGAGGATTCTTCTCTTCGAAATATTTGCTGGTATGATGAAGGCGTTTTTCGAGTGGTAAAGATCGAGCCTTTTGATTCACTTTGATGTCAGGCGTTCCAATCTTCTCCACCAGCACGCGAAGAGCACCCTCTGTCGGTTCTCCAACATTGTTGAATGTTCCATGGTTCGGATCGTACGACAGTGAAGATTCATTACACAAGGCGGCAATCTCGGTCATCTTCATGACAACATTGGAGGATGCCGCGAGGTCGTTCATGTATTTACCCTGGTATAGGACCCCACCTTCGGGTGCAAAAGTTGTCCCTTGAATTTCAAGCTCTTCAAGGTCGGTACCTTCTTGATTGAGGTAGACCATCTTATTGACGCTCATCTGATTGGTGGTGAGGGTGCCCGTTTTGTCAGAGCAGATGACACTGCAACTTCCCAAGGTCTCCACGGATGGCAGACTCCTGACAACAGCGTTCTTGGCCGCCATCCTCCTGGTTCCAAGAGCAAGGCATGTGGTAATGACAACGGCCAACCCTTCCGGAATGGCGGCTACTCCCAAGGAGACCGCAATCTTGAGGTAATATATAGCCCCCTTGGCCCAACTGCCATGCGAGGGATCGTTGAAATGCCTGATGTTGATGAGCCAGACCAAAATGCAGATTACCGTGATGACTTTCGCGAGCATGTCCCCAAAATCATTCAGCTTTTGCTTCAATGGGGTGGGCTGAGAGATTTGGGAGGTGATGCTTTCATGAATGTCCCCAATGGCAGTTGAGGGACCAGTCAAAACGACGAGTGCGGTGGCATGGCCTGTGACGACTGTAGTGCCAGAAAACAGCATATTGATCTGATCTTGCTTGACGGCCTTGGCATCCGTCAGTGTCTGTGTATCCTTGCCTACACTCTCACTTTCCCCGGTCAGGATGGCCTGGTCGACTTGAAAGCTGTTGCTTTGAATCGAGAGAAGTCGGCAATCGGCAGGAATCCGATCGCCCACTGCGACTGATACGATGTCGCCAGGTACGAGATCATCGGCCTTGATGCGCTTGAGGGCGCCATCTCGCAGCACCTTGGCCTCGTTCGCCGAGTATTCCTGCAAAGCAGCGATAGCCTTTTCCGCACTGCTCTCTTGGCTAACACCCACAACGGCGTTCAAGACGAGGATGGTGAGTATCACGGCAGGATCAACAAACGCCGTCCAGCCCTCGCCATCCTCAAATAGAGCAAGTATGAAGGAGATGGCAGCTGATCCAAGCAGAATGATGACCAGCTGGTCTTTGAATTGTTCCAATACCAGCTGCCAGAGAGGTGTTGGTGGATCTTCAGGTAACACGTTGAGTCCGTATTTCTGGGCGGCAGCATGAGCTTGAGCTTGCGAGAGCCCAACGTCCTCCTTGGACCCCAATTGCGCCAGACATTGGGCCGTTGACGAGACGTATGCTGAATCCATGGGAAGATTGTAAGGACTGGATGGTACACCGTTCCCTTAAGGTCTGATACAAATTACGAAGGAATCTTGACAAAGCATTGTCGAAGGCGTCAACTTGATGAGGGACAAAAGAAGGAAAGGAAGCGCACCGCTGGAACTTGGGAAAACGTGGCCTTAAAAAGGATCCAAGCAACCGAGATGTTTTCAATCTTTTTGTCGTTCCAGAATCCTTTAACTCCGAAGTTAAGCCAGGCACCACCAGCGCCAGGCGTCACTCAGGGCTGTTTGTTGTGTTATCGTAGGGCTGGGTAGGCAGATTTAGCGCCTGTCGCTTACTGGGCTTGCGACTTCCGTCTGCAAATTGCTGGCAGAACCTCCATCTTCTTCGATAGCTAAACAAACACGATACGTTGAATTGACTCCCTCAGAGCTGCGCGTATCAACCGCTTTCTCAAAATTTCTTACACCACTCGAAACCTTCAAGCAGACTCAAGATGACGCAATCAGAGGTAGGTTGAGGAACCCGCCCATGATGGGTCAAAGCCCCCCGTCATCCCCTGCTGTCATCGTGCTTGCGAAGTGGTCTGTACTACCTGCTGACTATGAATCCGGTCTCACAGCGCGAGAGGTACCCAAACCATGCTAGTTTTGACACGGCAGAGAATGCCTAACAGGATCGCAGTAAAACTTTTCTCGCGAGGCTGTGTGAGCAGGCCGAGCGTTACGATGGTAAGACGAGAAGAAGCTCTGTTTTAGATCGACAGCTAATCGTGTTTGTTACCAGAAATGGTCACGTACATGAAGGTCAGCAGTATGACGGTAACATATCAAGACAGGCTACTGACGACACGCAGGAAGTTGCCAAGGTAGCTCGAAGCCGTCCTTCAGCCGCGTGTAGCAAATAGCCCAAACCGGACTTGCATCTGACAAGCTTTCTAGATCGGAGGAGAACTCACGGTCGATGAGCGGAACCTTCTTTCCGTGGCCTATAAGAATGTCGTGGGAACGCGACGTGCCTCTTGGCGCATCATCTCCTCCATTGAACAAAAAGAGGAGTCAAAAGGCTCGGATAAGCATGTAGGGACGATTCGGGACTACCGTCAAAAGATTGAAACAGAGCTCGAACGTGTCTGCCAAGATGTCTTGGATGTGCTGGACGAGTCACTCATCCCAAAGGCTGAATCAGGAGAGTCTAAGGTTTTCTACCACAAAATGTACGCCCTTGGTGAAACTTCTTCAGTCGCAGTGGACTAAACGGACGACAGGAAGGGAGACTACCATCGCTATCTCGCCGAATTCGCGTCTGGTGAGAAGCGCAAGGTCGCAGCGACTGCAGCTCATGAAGCCTACAAGGCAAGTGGTCCCTGTGCGCGAGATTTCACACACTGGCTTACTGATATCAACCCAGAACGCAACTGATGTCGCTCAAACCGAGCTCACACCGACCCATCCGATCCGACTCGGTCTTGCCTTGAACTTCTCGGTCTTCTATTACGAGATCTTGAACTCACCCGACCGTGCTTGCCACCTGGCCAAACAAGCCTTTGACGATGCGATCGCTGAGCTGGATTCACTGTCCGAAGAGTCCTACCGCGACAGCACTCTCATCATGCAACTCCTTCGCGACAATCTTACGCTCTGGACCTCCTCGGACGGAGGCGATGCAGAGGCCGCTCCTGGTGGGGAGGCTGCAAAGGACGCCCCAAAGGAAGCTGAGAAGGATGCCCCAAAGGAGGCTGAGAGAACTGCAGCTCCCTCTGAGACCCCCGCCGAGCCCGCGACATCATCTTGAAGACTGCTTCGTATATTCTCCTTCCACCTGTTGCATCTCCGACATCATCGCCTTCTAATGGAGTGGAGGGGATGACTGTGAGAAGGCGTCTCAAGTTCTACGTGTGGGAGACAATTTGCAATTGATTACCTTTCATTTAGCTGTCTGTCAAGGTGCGCAAGTCACGGGGCGAAACGTCAGGACATTTGACAAATGCACGGCTTAGCGGCCGACTTGCCGGTGATGCAGGTTCCAAGGAGGGTGACAATTTTTGAGAGCGGATATTTTCAAGTCCGTGAAAGACTTTCTTGATCTTCCTCGCGGAGATCTCAGATGCTCTAAATAGGTGCAATATCAGTCTCTACCCACAAGAACCTCCTGCCTACCTSCTTGCAATTCAAGAAAAGGCCAGGTGAGCTTGATCGGAGACGGCCCAGTTATCTGCCAAGGAGGTTACTCCTAATGGCTTGCATGCTTGAAGCATCCACCTTACATTCCCTGAGGTAATGTTCAATACCCCCATACTTGTCATCAATGTAGCACTTGAGTTCCGTTACAAAGTTGGCGGGACACACTGCAAATGATTCGTCCAATCCCATACTGGCGAGCTCCGCCATCCTCTCCGCCTTCTCAGCCTCGAGTTGATTCTCCGATGCAACATAATCCGCAGTGATGGTGTCGGTAGGAGCGTCCAACAGTAGCAGCACCAACATGATGATCAAACCTGTCCGATCCTTCCCTTGAGTACAGTGAATAAGTACTGGCAGAGAGTCGTGGTGAGCCAAGACTTGTAATACCTCACATATTTCCTTATGTGAAGAATCCAGTGTCAACTTGCCCATGCCAATCAGACCCGCTGGCTTCATGACCTCTACTCCCAAGATCTTGATGGCGTCCAGACGATGGCGTGTTGCCATCAAGCCCAGCATCTTGGAGCGGCCGCCCCAATTCAATTTGCGAAGTAGGGCCACAGAGAACCATCCACCATTGAGATTAATCTCCCGGTAGTTCAGGCCAGGGATCTTAGCATTTTTCGCAGCCCCCTTCTTCTTAGCTTGCTCGATGTTTTCAGTTTCAGTACGCAGATCAATGATGGTGTGCAAATTGATACCAGTTGAAAGAATCTCGCGGTCAGCAGCTGAAGCATTATCTGGACGAGCCGAGCGATATAGGACACCTTTTCTTAACAATGGGGGGGAGCCTGGTGGAAGCAGGCCGTTGATGGTTTCGCCAACATCGCGAAAGTTCAGAATTGATGACAATGGCGTCTCAAACAGAGAAGATGTATGGTGTTCCGTCATGCTGGGAACAATGTCTTTGGAGCTTCTATCTAACCTGGGGAAACTGGCATTTGGTAGGAAATGATATGGGATTCCGGCGGGTTGCACAACGCTCAAGCGAATCCAAACACGGGAGGCAGATCTTGGCTCGCAAGCTTCTCAAGTACAACGGTTTCATCCTGGTTGAAACGCAAGCAGGGGGAATCCATAGATCCATGCAGCAGATGGGTGTTTGAGATATTATTCTATGTGAATTGGAGATCTAGACCTGCCGGCGACGTCATTTGGCGTGCCACGTGCGGCCAAGGGCCCACCGGCCTTGATCCTGCAGCGACCGCGGGAGCGTTTAGGACCTTTATGCGCTCTTTGCCTCCCTGTTTTGACTACCTCTCCCTCTCCCGGCTTCACGATTCAATCTATATCTTTGAATTGATAGCCAATCAAATCATCACTCATGGGTCCCTCGAAACCCGGAGGCAAGCTCGAGGATCAAGGTGAGCGCATTTTTTCTAAGACTAGACTTCAGGAGCTGTACAGATTAACAACTTCCTACAGCTGCAACAGCGGCGCTTTATGCGACTCGGCCAAAAGGCGACAAATCTGGCAAGTCCGACGACTACCCTCTGGATGCCGACGGCAAGCTCTCTTCAGCCAGTATGCTTGACCCTGCAGATTCCTTTGGGCGTTGCTAACCTGCTCTCAGGTGCGGCCACCTCACTGAAGCACGCTAGTCCCCATGATCTGCCTGCCTACCCTATTGTGGGTCTTCAAAACACAGGAGCGTCTGCCGGCACGGCCGCTACCCTAGCCAATGCGAACCAGAAGCCAATTGAGCTCTGGAAGCCTGGGAAGATTCCGGCCGCAAACAAAGCGGCAACTTTGGCCAAAGACTACAAGCCAGATCCTTTATGGCAGCCTGAGTTGAGCGCCGCTGGATCCAAGGCTGCATTGTATGCCGACAGGAAGGGGGCCGACGTCAAGATATGGAGGCCTACAGGCACAGATGCGGGTCACTCCGCTGCAGGTCAGGCCATGCGGATGAAGGGTCTTAGCCCACAGTTGGACGATGGACATACGCTCGAGGGAGGCAAACGAGCATTGACGGCAGCAACTGGCGCCATGTCCAGCAGCCGCAATAGGTCCGGCTCGACCCCTACTCCAGTAAGCTCCTATCCAGATGCAAGCAATTCCGCGGCGAATGCACTCAAGGCCGCCACAACTGCTGGACGCACACCCAAGAAGACGCAGCCGACCACAACCGCGTCACCTGGGCTTTCCATTGACGCTGCCAAAATCCACAACCAAGCGCTGACCAATCTCTCCCGGGAAATGTATACTTCACATCCTCCAGTGGCCCCAGAGACAGAGGAGAAGAAGAGACAGGACACCCTCAGGGCTGCAGCAGTCTCCATGGCCAAGAAGATGTATGATGTGCAGCAAAGACAGGCACAAGAGGCTGCCGCCCTTCGGCGCTCCGACAGCCAATATGCTGCGAATAGCGCCGCTGATAGACCACAGTCATCCGCCTCATCAGCCGGAACAGGCCCGCCACAGTATGCCAATCTTCAAGAAGCTGCCAAGAAGCTCGCCACTGAGCGGCTGGCAAAGCTGCACGACGAGCATGCTGCCTACAGGAATTACTATGGCACGCAGAAGCCTCAAAACAGAAAGCTCTCGATACGCGGACGAAGGCGGGCTTCGAGCGACGGACAGGCCGGTGATTCTGACGAGGAACGCTCAAAGCAGATTCGAAGCGAGATGTCCCTGTTCACGGATAAGTTGGCTCAGGTGGACGGCAAGAAACGTAAACAGGATCGAGATTCCTTGTTGGCAGCTGCCCAAAGGAATGTCAGAGCAAGTATGACAGCTCAAGATGCTCGCGTTTTCAATGACACCGGTAAAGTCTCGCCGGCTATGATGGCAGAGTGGGAGGCCAAAGCCAGGGCCAAGGCTGAATCAGAGAGCGAGGCCAGACTAGTCAATCATGGAATGGTCAATATAGGTGGCGGGAAGTTCCTCGATCAATCTGAGGTCGATGCTATAGCCACCGCGAAGGTCCAACCCACTCTAGATGAGATAACCGACACCGCCGAGAGACATCGCGAGCGGGACGAGGAGCTGCGTCAGCAGCAGCTCGAAAGAGAGCGTATCGCTGCTGAGAAAGTCGCGGATGATAAGGAACGGGCGGCCAAGACAAAGGAGGAATGGAAACGCTTCAGAGGTAAGAAGACATACAACGCTGTAGACTCTGCTAACGGCATTTCAGATGAAGAGAAGCGTGAGGAGAGAGCTAGGAAGGAAGAAGCAAAGGCAAAGAAGGCGGAAGAGAAACGACGTAGAGATGAAGAGAAGCGTAAGTCGCGAGGAGAGAAGACGGCTGAGATGGTTCCCCTGGTAGCATCAACGGAAGAGCCTCTAGGCGGCAAAGAATTAGAAAATGTGGGAACGAAACCGTCGACCGTAGACGAAGAAAAGCTCGATCCGACATCCTCGTCGTCGCCTGAATTCGGAGCTAAACGTGAGCCAGCAAAGAGCACCGAGGAAGGAGAAAATCAACCTCTGGCCGTCAGCAGTGCAGAAGAGATTGCACGGAGGGTCTTTGCTGCCCCAGTAGAAGGCGAGACAGCCGTTAGTGACGCTGAAGCCTTGGGCGGCGAGGCCCAAGGGCTTGCGAATGCTACGTCGAACACATCAGACGCCCCTGTCGTTGGAGCCGAGAAGGAAGAGGCTCCTCTCGAGGGAGCTTCGTCAACACCGGCACCCACAAGTGATCCCAAACACTCGACCACGAAATCTCAGCCGGGCGCTTCTGTGGCCACCCGGATCGCACTGCCAGCCGCTGCGGTTGCACCATCCACGGAAACAACAGTATCAGGGCCTTCCACACCCAAGTCCCCCAAGTCAAAGGATTCATCCAAGGTCTCCACCTGGCTGAAGACCAAGCTCTCCCGTCGAACAAGTAAGGCGACGCCTGTTCCTGCCTCGTCGGCTGCAGGAGAGACTGCTGGCGAAAAGATGCACATTTCAGAGCCAAAGGATCCGAAAGTATTTGTGGGGGGAGCCAATCTAGGCGATGACACCACCAAGACCAGCTCTGAACAGGGAGACTCAAGCATGCGCGAAGTGGCCTTGGCTGGCAAAGAAGCCGGACCGGTTGATGCACCCGCTGCACTGCCCGTCTCACCAACATCGCCGAACGAACCTACCGTTTCTCGCGCTCTCGGCGATCACGACGACGACGAGGACGATGAGTCAACCTCCATCAGCTCGTTGAGTAGCGATGAGGACACGCGTGGTCGTAGCGCCATCCGACTTGCGGACACACTTCCCCAGAATGATCAGCCCATCTTTGGTAGCACAGCTGCAACTCATGATCGACAGGCCAACAATGCGACAGCTGCAATCTCCCAGCCCAAGGAGTCGTTGGAGAATCCGTCCTTGGATACGGCCTCGTCAGCCCAAGGGGGGCCAAGTTCCACGGGTGCGGAGACGGAAGACTTTGAGGAAGCGCGTGACACGTTCGAGAGCGAGAAACTGGCGCCGCCCGAGAAAGGGGTTCTCGGTGGCCAAGGGAGAAAGTCCGATAGTCCAGCCCGGGACAGTAAGTTTGTGGAAGAGCTGTAGAGACATGGTGAGGGTTTCAGGGGACAAATGTGGCAGAGGAAAACGTGAAAGGTTTCAGCAGCGCGTTGAGATTTAGTATTTGCAGCCTCTTCTTGGATCTTTCGTTGTTTCCAAACGTCTCTATATCCCAACTCGTAGCACACCAATAGCTAGCTCTAGAGTAATAAGAAGATGTTCCCATCTCGAGCGAGAGGATCATTTACTTTTATATTCGAACCAATCACGCTCTGCCATTGCGCTTCCCTCTTCTCCTTGCTTTTTCAGCAGAAGATCTTGAAACGGCTGCGAACTTGGTGGTATCATCTTCGCTACCGCTGCCGTCTTCTCCGACGGTCCAAGCATCCGCGGAAGTGGATGTGCCTGACAGGCGGCGCTTGATCGACTGAAAAATCCAGACAGGTAGACGGAAGACGACCGTATCATGATAGGTGGGTCGAGGTATCTCGTTCGGGTCTAGTAGGTATTCACCTGTTTCTCCATCCTCGTTCTCCTCCTCTAGAAAGACGTTTCCTGACGAGTCGACAATGAGGATCTTCCCATTCTCAGCCTGCACCCGTTTCTTTGCCCCTTGCGGCCCTTGCACCTCCGGATCAGACTCGGGTGGAGTCCCAAGCCCACCCTTTTTGGAGGCATTACCTGTCTTTTTTTCTTTCTTGGCTTCTCTTTCCTGCAGTCGTTTTTGCCTTCGATTGAGTACAGCTTGACCATTTTCCTCGGCAAAAGAAGCGGGTGGGGAGGCGCTGGTGCCTGCTCCGGTTCCGTCAATTCCAGGAAGGCCCCTGATGCCCAGATCATCGCCCCAGGCTGTACGCCTCGCGTGTCGTACATATCTGTCGACGAAGTCGCGTTGGCGTTTCCAACCGACATAGAGTGCGCCGTAATGTACCAAGCCTCCGCCGAAGAGAAACAGGCCAAACAGAACACTCCCGAGGCCAGGCCGATAGCGAGCATAGTAGTAGCCGGTGCCTCTCCAAGCGGGGAAACCCTTGGACAGGAAGAAATCGTATCGCTCCCTCCCGGAGCCCTTGAGGATCTCGGCAACGACTCCCAGTCGGGCGTACCTCTGCTCGGCAGCTCTGACGGCCTTTTGAATTTCGCTCTCGGACGGGGGCTTGTTGACGTGAACCTTGGGCTTCTTCGTGCCGGGAATCTTGGGCTTGTTCTGCTTCTTGGCTCGGGATGCTACGAAAGACTGCTTGGCCTTGTCCGGGTGGAGCAGTCGAGACTTTTTGCGGTAGGCCTTGCTGATGTCGTCTTGCGATGCGCTTGGCTTGACACCCATGAAATCTGCGCCATTCGGTCCAGTCAGTCCCAATTGATCTGGCCAGAAAACGGTGAACATGGAAGTAGAGAGAACCGACCATAGAAAGTGACGTCGGGCCCTTCAGCCGATATTAGCTCGTCTCGGAGCCTGAAGATCTCGTGGTCTGTGGAAGGTCAGTCAGGAGAAAAGAATTACGCGCACGTAGGACAAACCTTGGGGGGAAAAGCTGGCGACCAGCGCCAACAGTCCGGTGAAAAGCAAGAGAGAAGAATGAAAGCGTCTCATTACTCTATCTGCAATGAAAGACCGTGGTTGAGAAGCAGATATAAAGCTCCTCGGACCCCAAAGTGGAAAAATCGGACACTTGGCTGCAAATAATGTTAGTATGTTACGGTATCGATGAGGATTAGCGTGTACTGTTAGAATATGCAAGTGTTCTTGTGGGACGGCGAGGCCGGGATCCAATCGGTAAAAAAACAAGCACGAGAGCGGAAGATGCAGATCAACCAAGATTCCAGTTTGGGCAGGAATGGGGCAGAAATGGCTACTGAGATATTTAGTGCATCGAGGAGCCTCAGCATTTCAGCATCTTTCACTTCCTTAGATTTTACTGACTTCTCCATCTCAGTTTTGGAGAAGGACTTGGACAGGATGGTGGCTTGCTATGGCTCTGGTGGCTAAAGGTGACCAGGGGTAGAATTGTTCTGGCCGTGCTTGAAATCTACTTCTATCCTTCTGGGCCTTGTCAAAAGCCCCTGTGGGCTTCATCAATTTCAATCTGGTCTCCCAAGCGAGTCTCTTCCAGTTCACCACCTCCTCAGTCGTTAGACATCCTCCTCTCGATTACCAATCTATCCTCGGACTTCCTTACCTTTCCAGCGTTCGCAGCATCTGAACCCCTTGCCCACCCCTTGAAGCCAGGCTTCATTGTCTTCTTGCTCAATCTTCCACAAACTAAAGCCATCATTATGTCGCGAATCAATATTCCTCTCGAGGCTTTGACCTCTCGCCTGAATCTCGGCTCACGCTTTGACGGGGTTCGTTCTCAGTCTCTCACCACTCGCTTCGCCAATCTCAAGCCGGTAGGAGAATTCCTCGATCTCAAACGGCTCTCCAAACCTGCAAACTTCGGCGAGGTACAGAGCAGGGTCAATTACAACTTGGCATATTTCCAGAGCAACTACTTCGCCCTGGCGGCCATGCTTGGTATCTACAGCCTCCTCACCAACCTGCGACTCCTCTTTGACATGATCTTCATGGGGGTTGGCCTCTTTGCCATTCGCAAGCTTGACGGCCGCGATCTGCAGCTGGGAGTGACCACCCTCACCACATCCCAGCTCTATACGATCCTGTTCGTCATCGGCATCCCAGTCTTCATCTGGGCGTCTCCGATAGCTACTGCTCTGTGGCTGGTGGGAGCGATCGGGGTGACTGTCCTGGGTCACGCCTCGTTCATAGACAAGCCGATCGAGACAGCTTTTTCCGAGGAGGCGGTCTAGGTGGTCGGCCGCGAACTCCAAAAGATTCGCCCTCAGGGGGAAGACCATCAGGGGCGCGTGCAGGCAAGAAGGGGAGGCGTTCGGGAAAGCATGCTTATTGGGAAGATGATAGACGGGTTGAGGAAATAGACACTCAGTCAGACGATGATGATATAGAACGTACCGATTTGACAGCCACATTCAGAGGGGACGAATTGCATTTCACGGGCGCAGATTTGGGACAATTGTCAAAGCGAAGGAAAGCACGAGACTACTCAGAGTCGGATGACTCCGGTGAGGAGTCCGAGGAGACTGGCCGCGGCAAAGGACGAGAGCTGCAGCTTGCCCTTAGAGATAAGGAAGACCTGCTGGTGGAGAAAGCCTTGCAGCGCATCCGCCGTGCTCAAGAGCTGGGCAAGACGAACGTGAAGCTGTCTCAGTCCGAGCTGGATGCACTGCAGCGGAAAGGACGGAAAGACAGCGATCAGGTCTCGCAACCCCGATCCAAGGACAAACACCGAACCAGGAAGCCTGCCAAAAAGGACAAGGAACGCACCCGCCGGATCGATGAGCCCAGACCTCGTGATGACCGCCAGATCCCCCTGGGACCGCAAAGGCCCCCAGGCATGCTTGTACCGAGCAATGCAGGCGTTCCCCTCTACGCTCCACTGCCATACCAGCCCCTGGCAACCCTTCCTGCCCCATCCTCCTCACATTCTGGATCTCGCGTACCGAGTGCTCAGAATCTTGCTCGCCACTCTCCAGAATCTCTACGAAAAACAGACAAGCGCAATTCAACAGCTCCAGCACTGTATCCGCCCGCTGCAAACTCATCTGCCCGAAGCCTTCCAGACGATCCCAATTGGATGCCTCGTCCTCGGTCCAGCTCATCGCTGACGAGCTCGCAATATCTACATGATGCCGGCTACCCTTATCCCTATCAGCACCCTTCTCCGCCAAGATCGCAGAGACCGGTGCAGTCCGCCAACCAGACTCGTCGAATCGTGTCTAGCCCGCAGCCGCACCCACGCGACAGGTTGCCCAGGTATGAAGCGTCAAGACCGGAACCGCAACGTGAAAGCACGAGTGAGGCAACGACTAGCAGTGAGGATGACGATGACAGCGATGCTGGTGTGCAGGTCGATGTGGCGCCGGATTCAAGTGGAAACGGGTACCGCATCCGGACTGCCAGCGAAGGGAGACGGGAGCGTGGAGGATCAAGGAGATGAAAAGCATCGGCGTTGGGACGGGGGCCCTCTAGAAGCTGTCATAACCGTTTTGGGTACTCATTCACCGTTCTTGTGACCCTATCCAATTCCACATCCCTTGCTTGAACTTCGAGTCATCATCCCCGCCCTTCATCGCTTGGGTGATGCGTGGTCCAAGTAGCAGAACACTTGGGCAGATTGGGCGGCGACCGTGGAAGCAAAAGATAGTCCTCAACCTCTGACATGATTTGAATAATCATAAGACTGTATCAACGCTCTGGGGTATCTATCTGTATGCCGCCGCCCGCTTCGCGCTATGCTCGAATTGCTGTACCTTTGATTCTCCTTTCCTCCCCGTGCAAACGTACTCAACGAAACAAAAGAAGGGATATACAGAGGGGCCTGATACCACTTTTACCTGTTGCAATACCCCGGAGCCTTGACCTGCGTTGGCGATGAGGCCCAGCTCCGAAGAGTTTGGGCGGTCGTGTAAGCCATCGCTGCGACGCCAAAGAGACACAGCACAATGTCCCCGATCCTCTGTCGGCGCGTCATTGCCACCGCACGAAGGTGAAGGAGGGCCTAACCAAAAAATCGGTTGTCAGTGAACGCTGTTCTGATGTCCATCTTCAACTCCGCTTCGAGATATCATCAGGCACACACTTACAGGGTAGACGTAGACCAGGGGCACGCAGGCAAAACTCCCCACCAAGGAGACAAACTTGTCGAGATCGCCTGCGCCACCCCACGCGATCAAGGCGCAACATGCGACGAGGAAGAAGCGAAAGACGTTCTTCTTCCACTTGATGTAGGGATTGTACTTGCCGCTCCGGGAGAACAGCTCGCTCTCCATGATCCGGATGGCCGGGAAGAGCTGGAGCGGGGTCGAGAGGAGGATGGCGAGGGAGTAGAGGAGCTGGACCGCGTTGACGAACTTGTCGTCCTGCGGCAGGTTAAGCAGGACCACCGTCTTGGTGGCCGACCCGAAAGCGGCGTAGGAGAGGGCGCCGATGCCGACGAAGATGACCGTKATGATGACCATGACCCCAGCCAGGACGGGTGGGAATTTGGCCGGCTGCTTCATCGACTCTTGGATGGGGATGATCAAGCCGACGCCTTCGAACGTGAAGATGGCCGTCCCGATGAACAAGGTCCAATTCTGAGAGTTGAAAGAGACAACGTCTGCGACCCCGTGATTGACGACGAGGGTACGGATGTCAAAGTAGCCAAGATAGACAAGCCCCAGCAGGATGAAAGCGTCCGCTACCAAGGCGGTCAGGCCGAGCTTGCTGATGTCCCGTATCAGAGATAGTGGGAGGAAGATGACCAGCTGTATCAGAACCATGATCTTGATATCAATCCACGCCCGGCATTTGGAGACCGCCACAATGAAGGCTTGCATGTTCTCGGCAGTAAAGACGATGTAGGCAGAAACGAAGCCAATCTGGCTCAGGGCGACAGAGGATAGGATCAGGGTCCGCAACCATTTGCCATACAGAATCCCGCCCATGTCGCCAAAGGAGCCAACAATCTTGAGCCGTGTGTTGACCAGGAGAATGAAGCAGTAATAGCTCAGGGCAGCAACACCGAGAAGCACGACGTTACTGAATAGCATGCCGCCATTTAGGTATGCTCTTGGAAGAAAGAGCACTCCGGTGCCGACGAAGGACTTGAGCAGCAGTAGCGCAGCGCCGAGAGGGGTGTTCGTTCCTGGCGCACCCCGTTCTTTCGTCTTCCGTCTTCTGCCYCCAGGCGTTCGAGGCGTGAGGAGCGCACTGCCCTCTCCTGGCTCTCCGTCGCTCTCCTCACTGTCCCCTGTTGGTACGTACGGCAGGGCCCCGAAATAGTCGTCCTCGTCGTCCTCTTCGAGCTCCTCCCCTGCAAAATGGCCATAGACGGTCAGAAATTCCAGAAAGTTGCGGGATGCGAAATTTCCGCGGCTAGCATGAGCTTGCTCTTGATCTGACCCGTCAAGCGGGCGGCCAGATCCTGGAGATGGACTTGGTGCACGCCGGCGAAGGTGGTCTCTCCTAAAGCCTCCAGGTACTTTGATGGATTGTATGTCCAGGGTATCGTCTTCTGGCTCGGGTCTCACCGTGTGCCAGCTCTTGCTGCGCTTTCCTCGTCCTCCATGGGTTGGCGATTCGGCGTCTTTGGTCCAGCGATAGACCTCTCGGGTCATGTCACCGCCTTGTAACTGTAGGCTTGAGAACTCGTCGTCATCAACGCCCACAGCCCCACTTTTCGAAGATTCCCCGGGAGTGTCATCGCCATTCTCCGCAGTAGTCTCTGTCCGGGGTTGAACGAGATGTCTCTTGACCACTCGAGGGTCTTCGCTTGGGTTCGCTGGCGCTGTCCTCTGGCCAAAGCCGCCTGCTCTACTCTCAAAGGAGCCGTACGTAGTGTGTGGGGCACTACTCTGAAGCTGAGTGCCGGAAGCCAGCGGTGATAAGGGCCGAACGGGAGGAGTGCCATATCTTGGTGGGCTCATGCCCAGTGAGCCTTGGAAGGCTGCAGCAAGAGCGGATTGTCCAGGCGGATGGGAAAAGCCGGTCCCTTCTCCGGCCGGCAGAGGCGAATGTCTCCCAGAGCCTGCATGGCTTTGGCTTGGATCTCGAGCGGTCGAGACCCCTACCTGAGTGCTCGTCGAAGGCACCGGAGAGGCCAACCTTGCAATGCTCTCGGCTCGCGAGTTCGATGCTGCCGTGGGCGATCTCCCGCGAGAGTCGACAGAGGAAGTTGAGACGGGCACAGGACGAGGGCGTGAGTGGGAGGAAGAAGATGTCCGTCGATGAGACATGGTTTAAAAGCCGTCAATTAGGACTCTCACATCGTGGATAACAATCTCTTTCCTAATTGCTGAATCGCTACCCGGGCATTGTTCGTATGGTATTCTAGTCGAGTATTTGTCTCGTGAGCGGGGTGCTGGTGGTCACGCTTTGGATTTGAGATCTCGGTATTGCTGGAATATAGTGGGCCGGTTGTTACAGGCACGCGTGATCACTCAAGAAAGATATCATTACATAGTTATCGGATAATGCAATAGAGCCTGCTTTTCAATATATGTTGTATTGTCCGAGTGTTGGACCCAAAACCGTTGCATTTCAGGTCTCCACTCTGGGTCTTGGCGGCACTGGAGCTCCGGGCCGTCTCCGGGCAGCCACGCCTGCCACGGGGGGGCAAGTCCGCAACGGTGAGCACCCGAGTGACCTTGTTCTGGAAATTGGTTTGAACTTTTGAGCAAGAGCTGCGCGTTGCAGCATCTGTATATGATACAAGTTCAATGCCTGTTCCCTATGCCGTCTCTCGCAAKTTATGATACGTACGCCCAGGCAATCCTCGATCATGTGCAAACTGGTGCTTACCCAGAAGAGGAGGATGTCGTGTCAGCAGAATTGCCAGCCGCAGGCTTGCCCGTTGTGAAAAAGCTCATAGAGCAAAGCCGATGGGATCTCGAGGTATGTCAGACATCTGACACGGCGTTGCAGTGAGCTCAGCTTACACCTTGTACAGAAAGAGGTACAACGTCACAGTCAAGAAGCTGCCCCGGACATCGACGGCTGGATCGTCCAAGCCAAGCAGCTTCGCAATGACGTGCAGGGCCTTCATAACGAGTCCCGCTGTATCGTCGAGGAGGCAGTCCACGGCAAGAGATTAGAGGGAAATGTGCATGATTCCGGCAGTCAGATCGGCCTGCTCAACAAGGAGCTAACATTCAATCATGAAATCGAGGCAAGCTTGGAGCGCCTACAAGCCATTCGACAGAACTTGGACAACATCCAGCAGGCAATCCTCGAAGACCGTCTACCGGAAGCCACACATAAGATTAGAGATGTAGAAGCTCAGGGACTCCTCCAAGCAAGCTCCCCGGCCTCTGGAATCTCCGCCGTCTTCTCTGCAAGATGCTCCGAATTACGAAATGATATTGCTGCCAAGTTGACACACTCTTGGAATGGATATGTCGTGGTGGATCACGCTGCTTCGGCCATTACCCTTGGGCATGGTGAAAACGGTAAGATGTGTGATCAGCATCCTGCCTTCGGGGCTGACCAAGCTAGCTCCTCCTATCCTCGACCTTGATTCCACCGCACGCTCATTGCAAATGTTAAACGTCTTCGACCAAGTCCTGAGACCTTTCTGTGAGGCCATCGACGAGCTTCTCGTTTCGCCCCGCTTGAAAATCCGATCGGACGGCTCCGTTGGGACCCTGGACATTGAGAATGAAACGGTTTCCTGCTCTGCTCGATCCACGGATTTGAGCGCAGAAGCCTTGTTCTCGGAACTACAAAGTCTTGTCGAATTCTTGCGGATACGCTTGCCCACTACGATCAGTGATCCTCTTGCTCACTCGCTCATCCCGCACCTGACCTCACGTATTGTTACCACCTGGCTCACCGCCGCTGTTCCTGATGACCTGGACGGCATAGAGAGTTTTCAGGATACTGTGCATCGGGCTCAAGGCTTTGGTAATTTCCTGGAGTCTGCGCGGTGGCCTGGCAAGAGTCATATTGACCGATGGGCGAGTCAGATCCCAAATCTGTGGATAAGAAAGCGTCAAGAATATTGTCTTGGCAAAGTGAGACGCTTGCTCTCCAAGGGATTGATATCAACGAAGATTGTGGAACGGTCCGAGACTCAAATTCTGCCCGGCGATGACGAAGTCTTTGCAGCCAACGGCGGAGTAGACGACTGGAATGCCGGATGGTCAGACGAGGAAGATGCATCCTCTTCGAAGATCAACAAAGCGGCGAGAGAGGGTACCAAGGACACATCTGATGAGGATGAGGATGTAGGTGCCTGGGGCTTGGATGCAGGACAGCCGGACAAGGTAGCAACAGAGGACCAAGGGCATGAAGTCGACGAAGACGACGGCGCCGAAGCCTGGGGATGGGGCGACGAAGATGATGAAGGCTCCCCAACATCTACTCGGCCGAAGCCTGCACCGGATCCTCCGAGATCGTCCAAGACGAATGATCCATTAGTCCCCAAACTCTCGGCAGAGCGCGAGGTCACACTCCGTGAGACTTACACGATCAGCAATATACCCCAAGAGGTCCTTGAGCTCATCGTCAATGTCATCTCTGAGTCGGAATCTCTTCAGACCTCGAGATTCCGCGAATCTTCAATCTCGACTTCAGCATCATCTCTACTCTCTTTGCCTGGTCTGCTCTTGACTTTATACCGAGCAGGATCTGCAAACGCCTACCTTGCGGACCCGAGTGGTAACATGTTTGTGTATAACGATTGCTTATGGCTTGCAGAGCAGGTGCGAAAGATCTCTTCCGAGTCCGCTAAGTCTACAAGAAGAGGGGCAGGTGAACAACTTAATGCTCATGTAGCTGCCCTTGAAGGCCATGGCAAGCGTTCCTATGCAAGGGAAATGGAATCTCAACGCACAATTATGACGGACCTGATGGACGGTGCACAAGGCTTCATGCAATGTACGGAGCCTCCATTCAACCAGGAATGCGAAACAGCCATTGCCTCTGCGATCGATAGGCTTCGCCAGCTGGATCAGGGTTGGAAGGGCGTGATCTCACACTCGGCCCTCCTGCAGTCTCTCGGCTCTCTCCTGTCGACCGTTTGTTCGAAGCTCATCATTGATATCGAAGACATGTCCGACATCTCGGAGCCCGAGTCGCAGCAGTTGGCAAGCTACTGCTCTCGCCTCGCTGCTCTGGAGGAGCTCTTCACCCCACAACAGTGCAAAGGAGTGGCCCCTACGGGTGGAGATGTGATGCCTCTGACTGCAGTCTATACCTCCTCGTGGCTGAAATTTCAGTATCTGGCAAACATTTTGGAGAGCAGCTTGGTCGACATCAAATACTTGTGGAGCGAAGGTGAGCTGGGGTTATGGTTCAAGACGGAGGAAGTCGTGGACCTCGTCGTTGCCCTCTTTGCTGACAGCCCGCACCGTCGGACAGCGATAGGCGAGATTAGGGCCGCCGGAAGAAGAAAGTAGATATTGTATACCATTTATTTTTTATTGCAGCCTGCGTTGGATATCATATACCGCCGCAATACTACCCTCTCTTCCCGCCGATCCCATATACTGCAATCAACGCATCGATCTTTCAGATTGGTCGATGATCATATGGATCTTTCAGTGTCGCTCGATCGAGTCGTTCACGCACAGTTGGCTGTCACCCCTGTATGGATTCTGCGAGATGTTCCTGGCATTGATGCACAAAGACATGATCTTGGCCAGTCTCGTGCCAAGAAGCCCACATCGATTCTGATTGGAGTCCTAGGACGCCGGCTGCGGTTCGCGCCATTTCCGCCCTCTAAGCTGACTGACCCTGCCACTGCACGTTACCTACCACCGCCAAAGCCTGGTGGCGGCTGGAAACCTCGACCTCCGGGTGGCTGAAATCCAGGAGGCGGTTGAAAGCCTTGGGCTATGATATGTGTCAGCTTCAGATGTTCTGGGGTCTTACATTATCGAGCAACTTACGCGGTCCACCTTGGAAGCCACCAGGCCCAGGAAAGCCAGCTATAACGGCCGTCAGCGCACGAGTTCTGTTCCAATTCTATATGAGTTGACTTACGAGGTCCACCAGGTGGTCCCCCTCTGCCTGGGAATCCCGGGGGCGCCCCTCCAGGAAAACCCCCACCAAATCCAGGGAATCCAGCGGGCGGCGGACCGCCAACACCGGCCGCTGGCCCTCCCAGTCCAACTCCCAATCCTCGACCAGCAGGCCTACTGATCCCAGGTCCGGCTGACATGGCGCTGGGGGCCCCCGCACCTCCTGGGGCGCTGGTGCCCAGTCTAGCGGAAGGATCTGCTGGTGGAGGACCGTCGACGGAGCAAGAGACAATGTGGGTGCCGCGAACGATTGTCAGGCCGAGCGCCCTCTTCTCTTCGGATTCGATGAGGGTGGTGGAAGCTGCACCAGGGGCGGGTTGCGAGGCTTTGGTGGGCTTGCGTTTCACGCGGCGGAATTCTTCTGTATCTGCTAAGACGAGGTTCATGTGCTGTTGAACGCGAGAGTCAGAATGACAAGGCGAGAGGAAGCAGGAAAAGATGGAGCTGTRCCTTGTCAAAGGCCAGCATCTGGCCGGTCATTTGCCGACCATCATTCAGGGTTATTCTCATTCGGTAGTTGATCTATGCACAACAGAGGATGATATGAATCAGCATCAAGCCGGAGCCGCATCAGCGTATAAGCATGAGGCCGATTCACGCGCACTCACAAGGTTTTGCTACTTCGGGTCAGCAAAAAGTACGACGGTGTCWATGGGGTGGTKGTGCGAGCGTAAATACCATTTTCCCTTGCTTGTTCGCCATGGTGGCTACGTCTGGTCGCAAGCGCGACTCTCTATTTCCAAAGAATGTTTATTGCAGCTTTGTGCTTCAGCAATGACAGATCAGCGATGCTGTCAAACCACGATTCCACTGCGACTTGTAGCTTGATTTGATCTAGAGATCTTCGAGCAAACTCGTGCAGGTGAAAGCTCGGCCCGCGCCAAGACAAGCGCCGCGCTTTAGCCGCCTTCTCGCTAAACGAAGAATGTCCACCATCACATCAAACACCCCAGCTCACGACCGCCTCAGCCATCTCAACCCAAGGTCAGACGCCCATCACTGTCTTTGAAATGGTACAGTCCTCGCATTTGTCATGATSCAATTGATCGTTTACCTGACTGCTGTCTAGGCGGAATCCAAGAAAGACAAGAGCGCGAACCCGATGCGGGARCTCCGCATCGAGAAGCTCGTCCTCAACATCTCTGTCGGCGAATCCGGCGACAGACTCACTCGCGCTGCCAAAGTGCTCGAGCAGCTTTCSGGYCAAACACCAGTMTACAGTATGCYTGCACSACGCCGTCCTTGGTTGAGATGAGACTGGATGCTGATCRTGTGTTTTAGGCAAAGCACGTTACACCGTCCGAACRTTTGGTATCCGACGCAATGAGAAGATTGCCGTCCACGTCACCGTCAGAGGGCCCAAAGCCGAGGAAATCCTGGAGCGAGGGTTGAAGGTCAAGGAGTACGAGCTGCGGAAGAAGAACTTCTCGGAGACGGGCAACTTCGGGTTCGGCATCAGCGAGCACATCGATCTGGGCATCAAATACGACCCCGCCATTGGCATCTACGGCATGGACTTTTACTGCTGCATGTGAGTCCWTGATCCTGCAAGTTGATTTATGCTTCCTTCCAAGAACGCTTGGCTGATCATGGGGACTGTGTCAGGACGAGACCGGGCGAGCGAGTCGCAAAGCGGAGGCGAGCCCGAGCCAAGGTCGGAGCCAGCCACCGGATCAACCAAGCCGAGACCATCAAGTGGTTCAAGAACCGGTTCGAGGGTATTGTCAGGGGTGACAGGAGTGCGTAGGCCTGGAAAGAGAGCTGCAGAACCCGCGGTCGAAGGCCATGCAGCAAGTGTACGTAGCACGAAGCTCCTAGCTTTGAAAGCAAGCAAATGCTGCACTGCAAATTGAATCCAACTGATATGGAGGCCTCACTTGGGTGACTGCCGCTTAACCATACGATGCAATTTGCCGCACAAATCTTGCTGAGGGAGCACCGATCCGGTATTGACCACCCTGATCCGTGAGAGGTCAGTGGAGCGCCATGACCAATCACATGGATGGCTGTCATGTCCTTCACGAAATTGGTCATCCATGAGTTCTATCAAGCGCCCGAATCCTGCGCCTCGGAATGTTCTCGCAGTCCACATCGAGTGGAGACTATCCTTTCCTAGCGCCTAGCAAATGCAATGCTCGCATCAATGAAACGCGATCGCCAACCTTTATTTTCCAGATTTGGTACCGTAGCTGGCCTCTGCCAATTTCCGCGATGCCGGGTTGTTCTGCATCAGATGAACATTAGCCAGAGCCCCTACGATTGAAATTTCAGGCTGTCATGTTGAGGTTGCTCCAGCAAGCATTCGTTGAACATAATCGCCGGACGAGGAATGAATGGCTTACATCTGAGCCTCCACCACCGCCAGCCTGCTTCTTTTGATCGCCAATATGCTCCTCGTAGTGCGGCGTCCCGATTCCTTTGCTCTTCTCTTGATTCCCCGTCACTTGGTCGGTTTTCCCCCTCGGAGTTGCTGAGCCGGGCGTGTGTGAAGGCGAGGCACCTCCGGAGGAGTATCGCTTTTCGATGTTCTGGACGCCCGTGGTACGCATGGGGTTTGGTAGATAGTCTGAGAAGACGAGGGCTCCATAGAGTAGGTCAGCCAGGGAAAAGAACTCCATTGGAGAAGAACTGCGGATCGGAAGCTTACCTGTGGCGAGGACTCCGCCAGCCATAAGCTTGCGAGGATGGTTTCGAACGAGCCCTGCCATGACCGTGTTCCAGAAGGGGGCAAAGATTCCTGAGGATCTAGACCAGGGAACCGACCAGTATGGAATGATTGAACTGAAGAAATGTTCGATGTCAGTGGCTTGAAGATGCTCTATTATCGCGGTGGGAAAGACGAAGCCAGTAGCATGATTTTTGTCTTTGATTTTTCCTTTGAGTGAGCGTCATGTGCATATTTCGCGCGCCCCTGGGAGATCGCGTTCGGCAAGTCCCGAGCCAGATCTGGTCCCCTGAAGCTTCCGAGGGTTCCCCAGAATGCCTATCTCTAGGCTCCACCATTATTGCCAAGCTCATAATAGCATTCTCCTGAAATTACTTGAGTGGGCTTCCAGATTCTAGCTTCKATCGCTTGGAGCAGTGTAGAGTGAATAGGACACCTCAAAAAGGTTAGTATTGGTGCTGGTGTTCACCGCATCAACTCGAAGGGTGACGAGTGATCAGTGGAGAGTTGATTTGCATTGGAAGACCTATGGCAAGGACGGCATACTCATTTCAGCAGATAAAAACACATGAGTCATACGCCTAAAGCTCCCAGCTAGTGATACCGCCCATTCCCTGATGATCTCCTCTTCAAGTGTTGCTGCAGCTCTTGTAAACACCTGTTCATTTGTTGCTGTACCACCTGGCGCCCTTCGTTAAACGTCCTCCTCCAATCTGTGTCAGCTGGCACGACTTTGCCCGCCCGTCTCTACTTCCCACCCCCCTTGGTGAAATTGTTCCACAAGCCGCCAAAGAAGCCGGGCTTGGGGGCTTGCTCGGCAAAGCTCTGTTTGCGGGCAGCAGCGGTGGCGTCTTGAGAGGTCCGCTTCTGGCTGTGGAGGCCAGCGAACTTCTGAGCGGACGTGCCGGAAGACTGTTATACCCACGATCAGCGTCAACCAATGCTAGATTATGATTGCAGTGCAGGATGCTAATCGCAAGGATCTTACACGGCGACGGTCAGCAGCTGAGGTGGCCATGGAGCCAATGACGCCTTTGCTTTGACCGTTGGCAGACATAGTGACTTGTAGTAGTAAGGAGGGTTTCGAGAGGTGGACTAGGCCGGGASGGATCTGAGGACTTGTTTGGGAGTTCGGCGGTTGAGCCGGAAAGATGATACGATCTTCATAGGTCAGCGGTGAGGAGRAAGTGGAATGGAGAGTATTCATCCAAGAACTTACAGTAGGTACGTGGTTGAAAGCTTCTACGTGGTGAGCGGAAGTACAAAGCATCCAAGAGGGACGATACGGACTGTTTTACATGGGAACAAAAGCAAMGTGCGTCATTAACGGTCCAGACCGTTTGCGTGAGTGGTCGTGCATGCCTTGCCCCGCATCGCCCCACCTGCCAAAATTTCTTAGATTGGAGAGCACACGATCAATCGAACATTGTGCTTTCTTCATCTGCATTTCTAGATCTGAAAGCCGAGTGCACGTCTCGCTTCTTGATCCGTGATTGTGGCAACATGCGTATGTGCCRATTTTTCTAGGTTGAAAGAGCCTCCAACTAAGTAAAAGAGGGCCAGTGACCCAAGACCTAAGCAGCGTCCAAGAATACTTACTATCAGAGTACTCATACTCTACATCTTGTATGGAGTACTCCCAGACCTATCTATTTCATAATCTTGCATACCAAGTCCTGGCTGTCGACCGAATCCCCTTCTTTAACCTGCAATTCTCCAATCTTGCCCGAGTGAGGGGCGCTGATCACCATTTCCTGTTGCTGCCTGTTAGCTCAAATTCTCGATTGGAAAACAGTGGCAATGGGGACAAGACTTGCCATCTTCATCGCGCTGAGCACAGCGATCGGATCTCCTTTCTTGACATCGCCCTCGTTGTGCACCCGCACCTCGACTACGACTCCTGACATTGGCGCTCCCACTTGGCTGCTGTCACTGCTGTCTGCTTTCGGTCGGCTGACATTCTCCACTGCGGCCTTCTTGTCCTCCACGGTGACCTGTCGGACTTCCCCGTTCATTTCATAGAACACCTCTCGCAATCCAGTGTTCTCCGACAGCGGCCCGATCGCGAGCAGCTTGAGTATCAGTACCTTGCCCTTTTCCAGTTCTACATGGAACTCCTCCCCTACCTCCGGCCGAGAAAGGAAGAAGCGGGTAGGCAGCACACTGAGATCTCCGTACTTGGCCACGAATTTCCGGTAGTCTTCGAAGACTTTGGGATACATGGCGTATGAGGCCACGTCACATTCCGATGCACTGCCAAACTTCTCGTTGATCTCCTTCTTGATCTTGGCAAGGTCCATCGGTTCCAGGGTCAGGCCCGGCCGCTTGTCCAGCTTCCTGCGTCCACGGAGCGCGTCAGAGCGCAATGGCTCCGGAAAGCCGCCGTACGGCTGGCCCATGAGACCTTCAAAGAATTCGAGCACCGATCCCGGGAAATCCAGCTCTTTGGCCTTGGCTTGCACGTCCTCGTAGCTGAACTTGTTTGACACCATGAATTGAGCCAGATCGCCGACCACTTTGGACGTGGGCGTGACCTTGACAATGTCTCCCAGCAGGTCGTTTGCTTGCTCATACGCTTTCTTCGTTTCCGCCCACTGAGTTCCAAGACCCAGTTGCGAGGCCTGGAAGATGAGGTTCGTCAGCTGACCCCCGGGTATCTCGTGCTCATACACTTCCGGGTCCGGTCCGGTCAGCCCAGCTTCGAATGGCGAATACAAAAGACGGAGCTGAGCCCAGTACGTATCTATTGCACGTACGTGCTCTCCGTTCAGACCAGGATCCAGGCCCGTGCCCTCCAAAGATGCAAGCAGAGCGCCCACGCTAGGTTGAGATGTCATACCAGACATGCTGTCGGTGGCAGTGTCGACRGCATCTGCGCCAGCATTTGCACACGCCACGTAAGTAGCAACACCTGTACCGGCGGAATCATGGGTGTGAACGTGGATAGGAATGTCGGGGTATTTCTTGCGGATAGCTCCGATCAGCAGGGTGGCAGCTTTGGGTTTGAGGACGCCGGCCATGTCCTTGATACCAATCACATGGGTGCCGATCTTGACGATCTTCTCAATGAGACTGAGATAGTAYTCCAGATTGTACTTTTTGTTYGGATTCAGCATGTCACCGCTGTAACAGACGGTGGCTTCGACTACACCCCCAGCCTTCTGCACGGCCCTRATTCCAACCTCTAGCTGGTCGATATCGTTGAGCGCATCAAATATCCGGAACACGTCGACGCCGTAACGCTTGGCTTGCTCGCAGAAGTGGTAGATGGCATTGTCTGGTAATGATGAGTATGCGACCCCGTTGGCACCTCTCAAGAGCATCTGGAAGGGAATGTTCGGGATGGCGCGTCGCATCTTTCGCAACCTATCCCAAGGATCTTCGTAGAGAAAGCGCATCGCAACGTCAAACGTAGCT
The DNA here is from genome assembly GCA_001956345.1 of Ramalina peruviana. Taxonomy (NCBI): domain Eukaryota; kingdom Fungi; phylum Ascomycota; class Lecanoromycetes; order Lecanorales; family Ramalinaceae; genus Ramalina; species Ramalina peruviana. Next base: position 14,353 of record MSTJ01000015.1, on the reverse strand, counting down.
CCGCCCCAGCACTCAAGACTATAGCAGTTGCTATAAGCATGGCTGGTCTCTTTGGCAATGTTGAGCAGATCGACAGTGCGAACTCGCGTGGCCAACAACGACTGATGAGCATCACGCCAGGTGGTGTCCATGATGAGRCAGCCTTTGTTTGCACGAACCGCTKTGGCATAAGCCTCGGGACCTTCCTTGTCCAAGATGTTTTTCCATCCTTGGCTACAAGGAACAGAGGTGTCAATGAGTTTGTGATCTTTGTCGTATAGCTCCGGCATGATGATGTCGCCCTTAAACTTGGGCTCTCCAATCTGGCCTTTGATGCTGCTTCCGTTGACAGCAATGTCTCCCAAGTAACCTAGGAGCTTCTGCGCGCGGTTCTGACTGCCAATGAGTGCGAACAGCTCGGGTGTATCATCAATGAAGGTTGTCCAGCAATTACCAGCAATGAAGGTTGGATGKGTGAGGAGGGAGCCAAGGAARGGGATATTGGTTTTGACCCCCCTGATGCGGAACTCGACGAGAGCTCGCAACATCTTTCTGCGGACGACCTCATAGGTGGATGCCAAGCAGGTGCACTTGACCAGCATGGAGTCGTAAAAGGGTGTGATGATAGCGCCAGCGAAGCCATTCCCACCGTCCAAGCGCACACCGTTACCACCTGCGGAGCGGTAGACCTCGATCTTGCCGGTGTCGGGAGAAAAGCCGTTRGCAGGGTCCTCTGTCGTGATGCGACATTGGATGGCAAATCCGCGAATGGAGATGCGATCCTGCGTCAATCCGAGCTGCTCCAGAGTTGCTCCAGCGGCAATCTGAATCTGCGCGGCAACGATGTCAATGCCAGTGATCTCTTCGGTGATGGTGTGTTCTACTTGAATGCGAGGATTGATTTCGATGAAGTAATGCCTGTTCTTCTGATCCACCAGAAACTCTGCCGTGCCTGCATTACGGTAGCCCACTGACTTGGCCAGCTTGACTGCGTCCGCTAAGATCTGGTCGCGGACGGCTACCGGCAAGTCCTTGGCTGGAGCAAGCTCGACGACTTTTTGGTGACGTCGTTGCACGCTACAGTCCCGCTCGAACAGATGTACGACATTGCCGGTGTTGTCCCCCAATAGCTGAACCTCAATGTGCTTTGGCTTGTCRAGGAAGCGTTCGACGAAGACGGTGCCATTCCCAAATGCTGACTTAGCCTCGGACGTCGCGCGCTCAAACGAGTCTTTCAGACTGTTCTGATCCCGTACCACTCTCATACCCCGGCCACCACCGCCGAAAGCGGCYTTGATGATRATCGGGAAGCCATACTCATCCGTGAACGACTTGACATCCTCAAACTTGTCTACAGGGCCTTCAGTACCTGGGACAACGGGGACCTTGGAGGCCATTGCCAAAGTTCTTGCCGAYACTTTATCGCCAAGCTTGTTGATGGTATCGGCAGTGGGTCCGACAAAGATGAGACCCGCCTCCTCCACTTTCCGGGCGAAGTCTTCRTTCTCAGAGAGGAAGCCGTAACCAGGATGTATGAGATTGACMTCGTGCTGCTTGGCAATCTTAATGATCTCGTCGCCCGCGAGGTAAGCGCCGACTGGGGTGAATTGGCCTCGCTTCCCAATCACGTAGGCTTCATCGGCCTTCTGGCGGTGCATACTCAGGCGGTCTTCGTAGCTGTARACGGCCACGGTCTGTAATGAAAGTTCATGAGCGGTTCTGAATATCTGTTCTCGGATTAGCACTTCCGATGCAAGGCGTCTTGGGGAAGAGGTTCTACTCGGATGGGGATCTCGCCTCGATTTGCGACAAGGATCTTGGTGTGGTCCATGATAGTGCTGTTTGCCCGCATCCTGGCATGGATGGTATGATCCTTCCCCGAATGCCCCTCGTCAAAATGCTCCTCATACTGGTCCGACTGCGCGGGAGCCATGCTGAAGCTGCTTGCTCCCCGGTCCAGGGAACGAGGTCGTCAGAGGGCCAATTGCAGGATATAATTACTGAGATRGCTTTCTGGAGCTGTGTTCAGGTAGAAATTGTAGGTCAAATGCGTGATGGAGCAATACGGAAAGYCTAGGGCGTTGATGTGGAGCTGTGTTGGAGAAACGGATAACAATGGGTGAAAGGCAGAAAATGGAGGGGCGGCGGTGGGCTGCGGGTGGGCGCCACTGTTTCTTTGTTGGCCGCCGTTGGGGAGGACCGGTTGGTACTTCCGYAGTCCGTATTGCCCGAGCTGCCCTATCCGCTTCCCACATGCCTACTATTAGACAGACATCACCGGTTATGCTTTTTGATACCTTTTCTTTTGTCTGGCTTGGTACTTYGATGGCGCAGAAGCCAAGCATTGGCAAGCAGAACAGACCGATCAKCAGTCCAGCAAACGTCTCGGTGCTGCCACATGTCGTCGGTTCTCGGCCAATGACTGGCCAATGGAGGCATAGTTCATGCACGACCGTAGAGCTGCCTTTCYGCAGGAGCCTATTTCAAATGATAGCGTTCSAATCGAGTTGGATGGGTGGGTAGATGAAGAAGGCATACGGGRATCTATCTACTGTCGCCAAGCAGACCACCTGATCGTCGAATCGCACAATATYGATATACTTTGCACGAGCAATGTCCCTGATGGCCATGTGAATACCCCGGACAATTCACSGTGATCATTGCTGTATTGCTGCCAAGGCGGAGTTGCCGCTAACTCMAAACTAGMACCTAYGATGCCGACAGGAAAGAGGGACGAGGAGGCAAAAGGTGGGGGGAATAATCATCATCCTATCMTCCTAGATGATCGACCTCTTTCTGCTCCGAGAACATGGTGATGAATGTCAGCTTCTTGTTTGATCCGAGCACCCTGTAGAYCACCGGATCTCTAATTCAGAACCTGGCTGCAAAAGTCCAYGCGAAGAGGTCGACGTTCCTTACCTGCGTCGACTTGCATGGAGGAGCCGGATGGAAGAGCCTAAAGATGGATCCTCAGGGMAAAGAGGCCCTGCAGGATTGCTGAACATTGTTGAATCGCCTAATAGCCGCCTCGAGCAATTCGATTGGACATGGTTTTCGAGTACCATGTCCACGGGCTCCCTGGCTGTCGTCCTCTATCAAACCCCGCATAAATTCAATGGCGTGCTTACCATTGGCAAGATTGTTTTCATGATAGATCTCACCCTTTTCCTTCTTTATACCGCCATCATCGCGACACGCTTTACGGTGAAGCCCCACACATTCCGGAAATCGCTCGTCGATCCTGGTGAATCCTTCTTTTTTGGCGGTTTTTGGGTCTCGCTCTCCCTCATACTTCAAAACATCTCCCAGTATGCCTTCCCATCATGCGGGCCATGGCTGGTGCAGACCCTGGAGGTACTCTTCTGGATCTACTTCGCCTTGATTCTCATTGTTGCCATATTTCAGTATCAGAACCTTTTCGTTGAGAAAAATCTGCAAATAGCGGACATGACTCCTGCCTGGATTCTACCCATCTACCCGCTTCTGGTGACGGGACCGTTGGCAGCTGTCATCATAACTCAGCAGCCACAGAGGGCGGCGGAAGCCATTTGGGCTGCTGGGGTGCTTGCTCAAGGCCTGGGATGGATGGTCTCAGTCTTCATGTATGGATTGTGGACGATAAGGCTCCTCTCGGCCGATCTCCCACCTCCGTCCATGCGTCCGAGCATGTACATTGCTGTGGGCCCCATCGGTGAGTCTCCGCTTCCGCTTTCTCCCCTCGGTCCGGAAAGTTGCTCACGATTCAGGTTACACGATCGTCGGTCTTATCTCACTCAGCAGTAATGCATCCAAAGGCTTGCCCGTCCACTTTCTGGGCGCCACTTCGAACGCATCGGCTGCCGAGACCATCAGGGTCATGGGCGCAGTTGCCGGCATTTTCCTGTGGCTGCTGGCCTTTTGGTTCTTCGGCCTCACGACTTTGAGCATCGTCCGGGATTGCAGGCAGATGAGGTACAATCTCAGCTGGTGGGCGTTCATTTTCCCCAACGTAGGGCTCACCCTGGCCACCATCAAAATTGGAGGGGTTCTCAATAGTGACGCAATCCTTTGGGTAAGCTCGGCAATGACAGCTMTCGTCGTCGCTGCGTGGCTCACGATTAGCTCATGTCAGTTGAGGAGCCTCTGGAAAGGCCGTTYTGTGTAAATATTTCCTCAACGAAAGCTRCCCCACATTACGCACGTCAGATGCAGCAAGTGTAGTCAGGGCACAAATGGATCTTGAGCWCTGATTAGAAGACTTTGATTGTGTATCARAATACAAGGTAAGAAGCTGACGAGGGTTGGGAGAAGATCCTCTCCGCCTCAGACAAAATCACATCCACGCTTGAGCCAGACCTGGCCAAACCAGCCAAATCCATGCACAGTCCACCATCGCCTCTTATGTCACAGAGCCAGGATTCACCGCACGGACGCCATTTAGATGCAARACATGTTGAGGAYCTTAGAAGGCACGGTACCCAGTCGGTTGGGGAGTGATACCGTTCGTTTGAGAGTAGGGCGTCCCCATCGMGCCGCTTCCGCCCTGAGTGAGCATCAACCTCGAGCCTCCRAGAATTGGCGTATTGTCCTCTTCCTTCTGCGTCTTGACTTCGCGTGCCTTGCGCTCCTCATTATCCTTCTTGAGCGTGTCAATGGTCGACGCTTGCTGGCTCATGTAATTGATCATGAAGGGCATGCTGAAATCGTTGAGGCCGTGGCGCCATGAGAGCTCCATGACGGTGTGCAGACGGATGAGATCGTAGCAGGAGTACAGCATGCCAACATAACATTCCCGACTGCCRATGTCGACAAACTAGGGCATATTAGCAGGTGATTGACGTCAGGCGAATCCATGCAACTTACATATCGTAGCAGGTCCTCCACCACGTCACTCTTGCTCGATATGGCCGCAGTCTCAATCGCGTCTTTGAACAGCTTGTCCTGCTTCGACAGTGAGATGGACTTGTCCCATCGCTTGTTCTTGCGGTAGATGCTCGCAGCAATCTGKCGAAAGAAGACCAATTCATGCTTCTCCAGGCGTGACGCCAAAGCAACAGCGTCATAGTTATCGTAGTTCTCGACCGAGTCTCGCAGTGTCTTGTAGTCCTCCTCCTCGATCAGAAGGTCGTTGATAGCATCATTGACACTGCGCTTGTTCTGAGCTTGAACRTTCAACAAGAACGGYTTGATCAACGGTAGGTTATCTGACTTCTGGAAGAGCTTGACGACTCGGTTGACGTCGATCCGAGGAGTCAAGGCCTGCAGCAGGTCTGTCAAGAGTGATGGTTGCTGCTCTCGATAGAAGCTGAGCGACTTGTAGTAAATYTCGAGGTTTGCGACTTTGACTACAATGTCTTTGAATGAATGATGTTCCCAAGCATCAGCAGCGCGCTCAATCATTGCCAATGCCGCATTGTCCCATTCATCGTAGTGGCAGTATAAGAAGATCAATTCGGGCCAAAGATGGGCCTCCTCGCACGCGCGAATCATTTTGGGAATGTTGATGCGMGACCAGAAGAGCTTGAGATGCTCCATCGTTCGCTCAGGGTGGAATTTCGACAAAGCAATCCCAAGCTCCGTGAACATCCCCATRTGGGCACGTTCCAGACCAAGACCAGCTTCAAGCAGCGAAATGAGCTCGTCGAAATAGCCGTTGCGCTCGTATTGTCGAACCAGATCCTGCAGCTCTTCGGCATGTACGATGAGGTTGAGACCGCAGATCTGGGCCAAACGGAACTCCTTCTTCGCGACGCAGGCTTCGTTGACCTGTTTCCACACCTTCACGCTGTTCGCTTTTCTGGCACAYTCAACKGCAGCCTGGTATTCCTCCAAGTGCACGAGGGTCGTGGCGAGTTTGGCCCAGTTGGAGATGCTGGTGAAGAAGATCTTGGCAGCTTGATGGTAGCCCTCTTCGTACGCCTTATCACCCGATGACTCGATGTCCGCAACATTGCTGGCACGAAGAAAATCTTCGAGTTCGCTCAACTGGTCCAGGCGGGCATAGGAAAAGGCGAGTGCAGTATCGATGGGCGGCTCCCGCAGCGTCTTCCGAGCCATCTTGAGGTATTTGACGAGTTCTTCATCTTTGCCCGCATGGGTCGCGACCTCGATGACCTCACCATGRTTCTGAGGATCGTCGGCACGAATGTATGACTCGATCGCGTCGCCAATACGGAGACCATCCAGTTGGGCCTTTGCAACCTTGCTCCACACCTCCGGAAGTTCGACACGCTCTGCATAGTCTTGAGCACGGTCGATGCTGACGACGTGCTCGACAAGCACGTTCGTCGCGGCTGCGTGATTCTCGCTCTTCTTGTAGATCTCGAATGCTTCTTCGAACAAGCCAACCGTGATGCACATGTTCGCAATCTCTTCTCCGTTATACGCAGAAAGCTGATGAATGTAGTCCATGAGCCGGCCTTTGTCCGCTTTAGCAGCTGTCAACATGAGCAGGTTCTGCAAACTTCCATTGTCGCTGAATGGGGAAGGCTCAAGAATGATCTTCTCCAGAAGTTCGATCAGCTCTGCGGGCAAGTCTGCCTCTAGAAAGGCCTTGACAGCCACCGASACCTTCTCGGGCTCTGTGGACTCAGGCACTGCAGTCGAKATTACCTGGTCGACAAGTGACCGCCGGTGGATGTTGTTGCCGTTCAGAACGAAGCCCCAGATTTCGGGATCTGCACGCTCCAATAGATARCGCGCTTGAGCCTTGTACATACYGTTCTCGTTGGTGATGTTGATCAGCTCAAGGTCGTTCTGGCCCTTGCGATAGGCAATGTAAGCGAGATTTGGATCTCGCTTTTCACAGTACTTCCCAACGACGAGCGGATCATACATGTCGTTCTCCTTGAGGAATTTTTCGGGATTATTGTTGCTATCGATGTAAATCTTCGCTAGGGCGTTGTAGACTGCCTGTTGCTGGTTCCCACTCGATAACGTAGCTTCAAGGAAAKGCAGGAGAATCTTGAGGCGGTTCCTCGACTCAACTTCGGACACAAGATCGTCAATGGGGATGGTGGATGGGTCCACGGATGAAAGAAGGTTTTTGATGATGGACTCTTCGCAATCGACGTCCAGCAATCCACCTATCACGAAGGGAGTTCTGGCAGGATTGACGCGCTGGACGTATACCTCGATTGATTTGAATTGTTGATTTTGATACAGGTAGAGSACCAAGTCGTGAATGAAGTTGAAACGATCACARACAATGATCAGAGGGAGTTGYTCCGTCAGCCGCGCCTCCTTTAGGAAGTTTTTGACTTTCTCAGCGTTGTAGAAGTTGTTGTCACGGCAGATTCGTTCCACTTCRGTGATGTTCGAGGTGGCTGTCGCTGCTTCGACATACTTGAAGACAACCTCAGGATCTTCACTGAGATTCACTATGCTACCAAGGTAGTGATACAAGCCCTCAGCGGTACGGTACCTCTCGAAAAGATCAATCAGACGCGTTGGGCCAAGCAATTCCGAGTACTTTGTCGCAATTTGAACGACGGCCGCTAGGTTCTGACGGATGTTGACCTTGAGCATTTCATTCAGACAGTCCAGTGATTGATCAAGAGACATCCTCCCAAAGTATTCCACAAGCCAATTGATGTCGAGTTTGTCKGTCCGAACAATGATTCGTTTGATTGCTGTGGTATCTTCCGTGTTTTCTAATGCTCGGCTGTACAGTTGAGCATTTTCGCACAGCATCGATATCCTGGCCTTGTCATAGTATGTGAACATCTGATTGCCAAGGATCGCATCCGCGACCTGTGGTGCGTTGATCAAGTTCATCTCGAGTAGTCGCGTCTGCAGRTGGCCTTGTTCCGGAAGATTGTTCTTCAAAGCATCCAAGAGAAATGCAGTCGCCTGCTGATACATGTTTTGAGACTGGAACACGTCCACCACCCGCTCTATGTCAACTAAYGGACCGCCCTCRTGGTTGGCGAGCTGGATTGCAAAATCCGATCCTTTCTCTGGATTYGTTGTGACGATGTGCCTGATGAGCTGAGCATARTCGGGCTGGTAACCGGTCTGTTGGCAATAGGGCAGRATCTTCTCSGTCTGACCAGTCGCCGCTAGCCCCGCGACGACCTTGTTGGGGATATTGGCCTTCGAGTAGACTTGAAGCGCTAGCTGKGCATCATACGGCTGCGCTGCGTCCCCAAGCTCTTCTGAGCATTCGAGCTTGTTTTCGCCGAGCCACTTTTCGATCAGGTGCTTCCTGTTCTGCCCAAGGACAAGGCGCCCCAGCTCAATGCTCTCTTGCCTRTTCAGGGAACCCTTATCGAGAAGAATCCCAAAGTATTGTAGATGAGGCGTCAGGCCACCTCCTTGCGCCGGAAGACCTTGGAACCGCTGGGTCGTCTGAGGAGTTCGCAGAAACCCACGGGGGGAATTGGCAGCTAACTTTGCGGCTTCTTGATATTGGCCTGAGGCGAAGAGCTGCTCGAATTGCTGGGCGTACAGRTTATCAGCGCCGGGCAGACCCGCTCGCGATGCCAGCTTCAAGGCAAGGGTACCGTTTGCCGGGTTCTGGAGGAGATAATTGACGATGGTGTTCTCGTCAACGCTGACAGACAAGACTTGGCCCTTTCGATTAACGCCAACAATGCCGGAAGAGTCGGCATCTGGCGCGGTTGTAAAGATCGTGTCGCTGGAGATGCGGTTCATGAAGATCATTGTAGCTGTCTCGAGATCGTATAGGTGAATGAAGCCATATTTAGTCACCATGTAGATGACGCTGTACTTCTGCGATACTTGCATCGCCACCGGGAAATCATTCACAGCTTCGGCAGGGAAGAAGACGTCGACAGCCTTCTTGGAGAAGACCGGATTCGCTGGGTTGTGGTCTATCTCCACCACRTGTAGCTTTCCGCCCTGAGCAGTCCGGACGGAGAAGGTGAAGACTCTGGTGTCTGCCGGRGCCCCTTCGAGTCGAAGAGTTCCGAAGGCYGCCGCGTGGGCCTCAATGGCCTGACTGATGCCTCGCTCTTTCGAGTATAGCTGCATGGCCCCAACAACACGTCCCTCGCGYTGCGTGATGCCGACCACAGCCATCCACTTCTCATCCTCGTTGACTCTATARTTGATGATTTGACATCCCTGTAAGCTCACATTAGCRACATCGAGAGAAGCTCAGAAGARGGAGGGCGCACACTAAGGTTGGCGTTTCGGTCAAAGACCTTGATCGGCGCAATTGCCGAGGAGTCGTAGACGTTCCAGTGGAAAACGGCGGTATCCGTGACCATACCGAGACTTTCGGGGCTGACCCACTTCCAGTAYACGACGTCCTCAGTCATCACATTGGACTTCAGCTTCTGCCGTTGGCCCAAGTCAAAGATTTGCAGTGTTCTCGACTGCGCCTTGAGGGCTATGACTTGACGGGTCCAGTGCATGATGGCGCTATCAGCCTTGATGGGACGCTTTATTATCTCATTGTTGTTCCGAAGGTCGATGATGATAACATCAGGATTTGCCGGATTCGCGGCATTATCCTGTCGAATRCAGACATAGTGGTCTGATTCAAGAGTCTAGCAAATGTTAGACGCAATGGCCACRRAGGTGAACKGACGGATGCTCTTACACAAGAGGTGAAGCCTATGGATTTTTGCTAGCCTGATGTCAGCTTCTCAGAAGGTGGACATKATCGAGGAGCGACTTGCATCAATGCCATGTTGGGTGAGCTATGGGAACAAGGAATCCGTCAGCAAGGTCTCACGGACGAGCAGCTACAGATTGGGAGCCGTGCGAACCTGCAACAGCTCCGTAAAGCGTATGGGTAGAGCGTTTCCCGCCATGATGCCGCCAGCTGTCTCTCATCCGAGGAAGCCAGCGCCGGTTGGCTCACGAGAACCAGCAATCTGCACAAGCTGGCAACAGTTGGATGACMGCGGCAGACAAAGACCGTGGGGAGGAGCGTCGAAGGGGGAAGAAAGCCTGAGGGCGGCTGTTTTGTGAGAAGGGAAAAGTTGAATGGGTGATGTTGTTCGTTTGCTTGTAGCTGGCTTGCTCCTGAGATTGGACAAATTTTTAGCGTCAAAATTTGGGGTGTTGCTGTTAGTGTTGCCTGCCGTTATAAATTCACTACTAGCCACATMAGCGGCAAGCGCCACACAAAATAGTCGCGGCTCGGCTAGCTACGTTATCAAGATCAGATCATGTACATGGAAGTGATCGAGGGTCTACAGACATACTAGTCTTTTTKAACTACACATTCATAGCGTCTATAAATATACAAGCATAGCTGTGCGCCATTAGGGTAACAAGAGAGGCTCCCAGAGCGAAGCGATCCAGTGCAATTCCTAAATTGCTAGTGGAGCTCACCGTGCAGAGTAGTTGAAGAAAGCTTTTTGCCTCCCTGCAGTCCGGTAGCTAGATCATCTGGAGGGATTTCCAGAAAGAGCTATATGCTGAGGCAGGTGCAGACGCATGGATGTGATTGCTCGACACTGCACGCAGCCAATTGATAGCAAGTAAAGAAGAAGCTCACAGTGAGTTCTTCCTACAGATCGTGTCCTGCTTCTGTTATTCCTCTCTGCAATACGTTTCAAGATGTGCGAAGTATGTTACTCCGCCATTTCAAAGCCTGGATTGTGTCAATCACAACATTAGCCGTTGTCCCTGGGACAGTACGGTGGACAAGGTGAGCAGATGTGCGTATGCTTCACAGAGCGGCGTTCAAGATTACCAACTTCCGAACTTGAAGAATATGATGTACTGGGCTTTGAATTTTTACGTCCAATAATTCTGACCAGGTCATACAGCTTTTGGAGTTGTTCTTCTCTGCAGACCACATATGGGAAATTGAGGTGTCCCCTAGGTCGTCCGTACTCGTCTATCCCAACAAGCATGTCTTCTCCTACGAATGGGTCGAATCCCCATTTTCGAAAAATCCAAAATTTCAAAACCGATTACTCTCCAACCACCCTCACCCAGTATGAATCTAAGAAGACCGGCATGAGAATCGTGGTAGTCGATCAAGAGGGTCCCAAGGTAAATGGCTATTTCACGCTTGCCACAGAGATTCATGACGATTCTGGTGCCCCGCACACCCTTGAGCATCTGTGCTTTATGGGCTCCAAAAGCTACCAATACAAAGGCGTMCTGGACAAACTTGCAACGAGGGCTTACTCCACTACCAATGCTTGGACTGCCACTGATCATACGGCATACACCCTAGACACTGCTGGATGGCAAGGTTTCGCTCAGATACTTCCTATATACCTCGAACATGTAATTGCTCCTACCCTGACAGATGCAGGCTGCTACACCGAAGTTCACCATATTGATCCTGAGGGCAATGATGCCGGTGTTGTGTATTCAGAAATGCAGGGAGTACAGAATACCCAGGGCGAGTTGATGGATCTGGCGTACAAACGCCTCATGTACCCAGAAGGTATCGGGTTCAGATATGAAACTGGAGGTATGATGGAGCAGCTCCGCACATTGGGCGCTGATCGAATACGAGCTTTCCACAAACACATGTATCAACCCAAGAACCTCTGTCTRATACTCGTTGGCGCTGTTGATCATGGCAACCTTCTCGAGGTCGTCCACGAATTTGAGCAAACAATGGAGGGCGACGTYCCAACCATAGATGCACCTTTCAAAAGGCCTTGGATGGAGTCAAAGCAGGCCCCCTTACTTGAGGAATCCGTTCTAAAGGTCGTTGAATTCCCAGAAGAAGATGAATCAGCAGGGGATGTCTTGATCAGTTTCTTTGGACCMCCTTAYCACGACAGTCTTCTTTGTAAGTCTYCTRCAGGTAGAGTACTACTTTTCGGGAAGTTCTTACGCTCTCATAGGTGCRGCCTTACTGGTTTTACTTCGCTATCTCGCTGGATCATCAGCATCCATACTGGACAACACCTTGGTCGAAAAAGAGCAGCTTGCTAGTGGCGTCTGGCATAGCACGGAATTTCGGCCCCACACAATCATACAATTCACCCTCAGCAGTGTCGCCACTGAAGAGCTCGAGGCAGTCGAARAGAGGTTYTTTGAGCTACTGAGGGAAGCAGCAAGCAAACCGATTGACATGAGATTCATGAAAGACTGCATCAATGTCGAGAGGAGGCAAATYAAGTTTCAAGCAGAAAGCTCGGCCGATTTTTTCACGGAGACCATTATCAGAGACTTCTTGTTTGGCAATCGGGATGGATCTACATTGCTTGCAGATCTCGGAGATCTAWCAGATTATGATATRCTTGAGGACTGGACAGATGAYCGATGGAAGGAAAAGATCCAGAGCTGGCTCTCCGAGGCTAAACATATCACGATACTGGGGAAGCCATCTATACAGCTATCCGAGAAGTTCAAAAAGGAAGAGAAGCTGCGAGTCGAAGCTCGCAAAGAGAAACTTGGAGTGGAAGGGTTGGAGCRACTCGCAAAAAGGCTTGCGGAAGCCAAAGCAGAGAACGATAGAGACGTCCCGAAAGGACTTCTGGAACGCTTCGAGATCCCAGATCCAACTCTAATTAAATTCATCAAGACCGTTACTGCGAGATCAGGGGCAGCCAAGAAGCCTGAGCGCCTCAATRACCCTATTCAGGACATTGTTGATAAAGACGAAGCCAACAGCAACYTGTTCATCCATTTCGAACACGTCAAATCCAATTTTGCCACCGTATCTCTTGTGATTGGAACAGATGTCCTTCCACTTCAGTTGCGCCCCTTGCTCTCCATCTATGTGGAGAATTTCTTCAATACACCCATGATGAGAGACGGGAAGAAGATCGAATTTGAGGACATTGTGATGGAGCTTGACCGAGACACGGTAGGCTATGGGATGAAGTTTGGAAAATCGCTAGGTAATTCGGAAACCTTGAACATCGCCATTCAGATCGAGGCCGAGAAGTATCAGCTGGCTATTCGTTGGCTTCGAGAGCTGATGTTTCAATCCATCTTCGACCTGGAACGCATTGAATCTACTGTTGCGCGCCTGCTTGCGGAGATCCCCCAGGAGAAGCGAAGTGGCAGCGACATGGTCAGGACTGTTGATGAAATGCTTGTCTCGAAGCCTTCATCCATTGGCCGAGCATGTTGTACACTTGTAAAGGCGCTCTACCTCAAACACGTGAAAAAGCTGTTACAGTCCGAGCCAGAGACCCTGATTTCCCAGCTCAAGGAGATCAATTCTTTGCTGTTCGAGCCTTCGAATTTCCGTATCCTGACCATTGCCGACGTGCAAAGGCTTGAACGGCCGGTGGGTGCTTGGGAAACGCTCACGGAGGGACTGGACAGCTCCAAACCGGTCAGAAAATTGGAGACACCCTTTTCCCGGCTCAATGAGTTGGGAAAGAACCCCGGCGACACGGCATACATCATCCCAATGCCTACGGTTGACTCGTCATTCCTTCTTGCGGACGCCAAAGGCCCAAATTCGCCACTTGACCCGCAAGTACCGGCATTGATGGTCACCACAGCGTATCTGAATGCGGTAGAAGGACCCCTGTGGGTCGCAGTCCGGGGCACCGGCCTTGCTTATGGTGCTAATCTTCGCACGCACACGGACTCTGGCCACGTGTCCTTGGACGTATATCGGTCACCAGACGCCTTCAAAGCCTTTGAGGCTAGCCATCAGGTGGTGGAAGATTTCGTCTCAGGCAAGACCGCTTTCGATACTTTGGCATTAGAAGGTGCAATCAGCTCCATTGTTCTCTCATTCGCTGACTCAGAAGCCACGATGGCGGGGGCAGCACAGAGTAGCTTCGTGAGACAAGCGGTGAGGGAAAYTCCCAATGATTGGCCCAAGACCATGTTGGAGAAGGTGAGGAAGGTAAGCTTTGAAGAGATCAAGGCCGTTATGAGGTCTACCATCCTTCCACTGTTCAGGCCAGAAACGAGTATTCTTCTGACAACCTGTGCGCCAATGATGGTGGAAAACCTCTGCAAAGACTTTGAGGGCTTGAAATACAAGCCAGAARTCAAGCCCCTGAATTTCTTCCAAGATGACTATGGTCTCGGTATCGATGGAGGGGTGGACGAGGATGATGAAGACGAGCTTGAAGAAGGTGATGAAGGCTCCGAGGGATTCGGAGGAAGCAGTCATGATAAAGAAGATGAGTGACTTGTAAATGAGGTCCACGCCTCCAGCGGCAGCCTTGCGACGGCTGTTCATACGCATAGGTATCCCACTCTAAGGATGTTAAAGGAGCAAAGATTCAATGACTTAATGTGCTCCTCCTCTTGAGCTGACGTCTCTTGAGAATCTTCCTCCCATTCCTGGTTCTCAGTCGCGCCAAGAAGCCATGTCGCCTCTTTCGGACCCTATGGCTTGGATTGAATGTGTCTCTGGGCCCGTTTCGGAGCTGCGTGTGGGCAAGTGAAGGATGCGTTGATATGCGAGGCACAAGGTCTGGTGCTGGCATTTCGCGGGCGAGTCCTGCGACGGGGGATGGTAGATGTATAGCAG
>MSTJ01000158.1:20804-53987 GCA_001956345.1 Ramalina peruviana | reverse complement strand
GGCTGGAAGGGGGGAACGCTCATGTCTGTGGTGAACGGGGCGGGGGGAGCGCGAGCGGGTGCGGGAGCGAGGGCGAGGTTTGCTGTATTTGTTGGAGCTGTGTGGTTGGGAAGGGGGCGTGCGGGTGCGGTGTCGACGGTTCAGGCGGTCGGGGTCGCGGAGGGGGGAGCGGGAGCGGGGGCGATCCTCTATTCAAGGTTTTATCAGCTTGAGTTCTCTTGCAGGTCCTGCGAGGGGGAGAGAGGGTATAGATACCTCGTGGTGGCCTTCTCCGCCTGTCATCGCGCCGTCGATCTCGGCTGCGGCTGCGGCTTCTTCCGTCTCCTCTTTCTTTGTAGCGGTCTCGTCGTCGGTTGCGGTCGCGTGAGAGGGAGCGGCTGGGGGAGCGTCGGTCGCGGTGACGGGAGCGTGAGCGGTGGTGGCGGGGTTCTTGTGAGGGACGATCGTTGTATGGACGGGTGTTGGGGGAGCGGGTGCGTTGGTGGGTTTTGTTGGCGGGGCGAGTTGGAGAGAGGGAGCGTCGGGGGCGTTTCGTTGGGGGTTCAGTCATGGTGAAGGTGTTTTCATGCAGTGTTGAGAATGGGAATGTTGGCTGAGTCGAAACTGCAATAACATTCCTGATGACTTTGAAGCCTTTGAGGTTTGACTGGAATCTTGGCGCCAAGACCTCATGCCTTGACGTCGTTGCCTTAAGCTCTAACGCAAGGCTGACAGCTGCCGACAGACGCTGAACCTCGTTCACTGATGGAACCCAGTGTCAGAGGAAGAATTCTTTGCAGAGTCATCTTTTCTAGCTTGTTCTCTTCGTGGAAACTACTGTAAGCTTATACATTGAACAAATCCATAGTTTGCAGGTTGCCGTCCGTTCTATTCCTAGTGATCGGGATGTCTGCAGAGCTACAAGCCGGGATCGAGGGAGAGGCCAAGGAAAAGGCTAAGGAAGTGGACGAGGAAAAGGACGAGGAAGAGGACGAGGAAGGGTTAGTGGGAAGCTGGCAAGATGACCAATGTTCCACAATCACTGCTCAAGAACGAACAGGGACGAAATTATGCAACGCATGTGCAAAGATTTTCCGTCCAAATCGGAAGCATAATACGTTTTCCTCCTATCGGCACGTTGAATACTTGGACACATTGGAAAGATCAGCTTCCCACGGATGTGAGCTCTGTAATCATGTTCTTCGAGGATTCAGAACTTATCATTCGGTATACCCTCCCGCTCCAAAGCTTTGCATGACGTACTTCCTCAAAGAGAATGACGCTTCGCTGGACCCACGCAAACCTGAATTTCTTGAGATACAATTCTTCTATGATGGTCACTCGTGTCCAGGCGCTGGAGGCACCCCGAAGATATATTGTATGAGCGCCTTTCTCGTTGGTAAGTATTCCTTCGAAAGCCTTCTGTCTTGTAGCATAAGTTGATTAACGGTCGTCAGACAAAGATGGCAGTGAAATGTCCAATCAAACTAGGTCTGTCAATGCGTCGCCAAATATTGACCTTTTCAAAGCGTGGATGTCGGATTGTCTTACGAATCATATGAAATGCACGCGCTTTTACGATAAGAACTACACCCCTTCCAGGCTACTGCAGATCAGCGCTGATGCGGCTAATGTATGTTGCAACGTGCGTTTAATAGAGACCTCTGACCAGGCCTCGAACCTTTCATATATGGCTCTAAGTCATTGTTGGGGAGATTGTGACTTCTTGACCCTCACGATCGAGAATCGATCCCGCCTGCTGTCTGGATTTGGTATCGCAGAATTGCCCAGAAATTTTTCAGATGCAATTTGCATGACATATCGTTTAGGCGCTGAGTATCTCTGGATAGACTCACTCTGCATCATTCAAGACTCGGACTGCGACTGGGAGCGAGAGGCCTTCAGCATGAAAAAGGTCTACAGTAACGCCATGTGCACTATCGCAGCCACTAGAGCCCGGGACTCTCATCAAGGCTTGCACAGACCTGAGGGTGATGCAAAGACCATGTGCCACATTCCAATTGAGACTTCTTGGGGATCAGGATGTTCTAGAGTGGGCTTTCTGGTCGGAGACATACGACCGGACGACATCATAGGTTCTCCCCTGCTGAAGCGTGCTTGGGTCATCCAAGAAATGGCTCTTTCGCCACGCAAGCTACATTTTGCCAAGAGTGAGGTACATTGGCAGTGCCAGGAACGTGTAGCAAGCGAATCGGTGCCCCATCGCTATCCGAAACAATTAATTGACGATAACCACCAGTATCAATGGCCCGAGAACAGGGGTGCGCAAGATTCTGAAAACTTCTCATTAGCATGGTGGAATTTGGTAGAGGCCTACTCCTCTGCGAGCCTTACCCGAAACACCGACAAGATCGCGGCTTTTGCGGGCGCCGCCGAGCATTTTCAGATCCTCAGCGGCGGCTTGACATATACGTGTGGCATGTGGAAAGAGAATATGCCATCAGATCTCCTCTGGTCAAGATGGTCCACTCCTACCGGTCCACAGAGACCGCAGCGCTACCGAGCTCCCTCTTGGTCTTGGCTCTCTCTGGACAATGCCACGATTGTGAATACACAAAAATACCAGTTGGACTGGCGGAGTCTGGTTGAGATTTTAGATGTCACAGTCGAGAATCAGGGGCATGATGCTTATGGACCGATCACTGCAGCGGCTTTGCAGATCAAGGGCATCCTAAAAAGCGCGAGGACAGACCAAAAGCAGAATTGGTGGCATCAAGATGTTGAGATTGATGATCACTCCGCTTCTACTTGGCTAGATGACGGAAACGAGGATATAGCAGGTCCAAAATTTTGTCTGCCATTTTTAGAGGGGCAAGAACGTCCGATAGTGGTTTGTTTGCTGGTGAAACCAGCTGTAGACGGTGGGGCCACAGACCAGCTCCGTCGAATCGCGTGCTTTGAGGTATTTGGCTCCGAGAAGTCCTCACAATGTTTCAATTACCAAGATGATGACGGGAGCTGGAAGCCCATTCAACCGACTACATTCACACTAGTATGATGTTGCCATCACCGTGACACAAGCATGGATCCCAAGGACTCTTCTGTATCATTTCCAAAGCGTACGCTAACGTGGGTGGACGCTCAATGAACAGACCAAGTGCTCCTCAGAGTGGGCAAAGCCATATCGCAACGTGCAAACAACTCGACGACCACGACCTGCAACGAATACTGAAACGCTTCGAAACCGATCTACGGCCTCTACACCGCAATGAATGACGGCAACAATTCCACAACATTTACGACCCTTATGACTCCAGTACCTTCAGGCAAAAAGAAAATGACCAAGAAATTTACCTATCATATAATAATAACGCCTGGATACTCTCACCCGCACCACTCTGAATGCCATCTCTCCTACCTTCGGGCAGGCTAAAATGCAGAACCGATCACCCCTTTTCCACGATGACCCTGAAATTCTTATATGACTTGTGACCGGGGGACGCTGGCAAAGTGATATTCTTCACCTCTCAGTTCATCCTGGACCAGCTCCTTCCCCCCCAACCTCTTCCATTCTAACGCCATCTGCATTCCACCCTCTCCATCCAACCTCTCAACCCCCACCCCATCATTCATCCATAAAGCTTGACACAAGTATACTTCTCTTCCACCACAAGGAAAAATTTGAGCCACGTCCATTGCTCACTTATGTCTATTTGCCAGTCTACCGGTGTGCGGTCCACTTGCTGACTACTCCAAATTTTCCTTGTGACCAGAGGGAACCGGAGGGAATGCTGGCAACTTGTCCCTTTCACCGACTCGGAATCCACCCCCCTCAATATCCACCTCCTCTCAATGCATACCCTCTCAATTTCCACACGCTCACCTGCTCAATCGAGATGGGCACATGTCTGCTTCTATTCCCAACCCTGGGGAATTTTGCTTGAGCTGTGTCCACTCGGAATTTGCACCAGTGACCCGCAAGTCATCGAGAACATGAGTTGTGATTGCCTTATACATCCGCCCAGTGGAAGAATGATGGGAAAGAGCTTTATCTTTGCCTACTAAATTTATTCCCTCATGCTTTTCGTTCCATTCCTCGGACGAAGTACCGTGCAAGACGAGTGGGAATTGGCGGAGCTTATAGGGAGTGTGGAGTGAGCGAGCTGTTGGCACATGGCGTCGTCAATGACAATGACTGCCGGAAAGGGAATCACTCCGGCAAGCATATGGCTATGCCTCACCAAGACAGCGGCCAAAGACGGCGGGAGCAAAGGCGATGTCGGTGCAAATCTTGATCGAGTTACTCACAAAGCAGTGATCACTGATGTTGGCAAGGTTTTCTGTCCATCTATGAGGTAGGATCGACTCGCCATACCCTACAGCTTTTCCTAATGAATGTCACGACACTCTACATCCACCCCGCCTCAAAACGGCCCATCGTCCTGCGGACAATTAAACCCCAACTGCCCGCTCCCACTCCGAATATAACAGACCTTCTGCCTCGCACACGCCGCACTGCTACAATTCTTGGTGGTGACACTGCTCTTGGTCTCGAACTCATTATACGTCTCCACGAGGCTGTTATTGCTCAACATACTATACGTAACATCGTTCCAGAAGGTCGCGTTCAGCGGGGACGTGGCGGGCCATGTGCTATTGACGTTGTAGGTGGCGCGGGCGTCGTATTCATACTGCCATATGGGGCTGTGCCAAGTGAGGGATTCCGACATGTTGGCGAAATAGGTCTGGATGTCCATGATCTCGAAGGTTTGCGCGTCGACGGTGTAGCGTTGGTATCCTGCATTGAGGCCCGTGAGCGGGGTGATGGAGGGGCCAATGAAGGCCATGGTGAGGGGTTTGCTGTAGTCGACGGCGAGGGTGTCGCGGATCGTGGTGCCGTTGCTGAGGCTGGTGGGGAGGTAGTCGTAGAAGATCTGGAGCTGGTCCTCGTGAGTGTGGCCGAAGAAGATCCCCGCGATGGTGTAGGGCGCATAGCGGCGGACGATGCTGTAGAAGAGCGCGGTGGGGTTGGGGAGGTTGTTGGTGCCGTCGTAACCTGAAAGCACGTGGCCGATGATCCAGGCGCGTTGGTCCCTTTGCTCGCACTGGTGGAGCTCGGAGATGAGGAAGCGGAGTATGCCGGACTGGTCCGGGTTGGTGAAGTTGAAGAAGTTGAAGACGTTGCTGGGGTACCAGAAGTCGGTGTTGAGGGAGATGATGCGTAAGCCTTGCGCGGTTGTGTGGGCGTAGGCGCCGTAATGAGTAGAAGCATAGTGGGCTTGGTCGCCCGTGATCCAACCGTCTTGCTGCCACATGGAGGACAGGAGGTCGTAGTTCCAGCTGAAGATGTTGGATTTTCCAGAGTCATCACCGTTGATATTGTTGGGGGTGTTGTATGCTTCTGGGAAGGAATCATGGTTTCCTAGGGTGGGATAGATGGGGACCTTGCCCATTTGCGCCTTGAAGGTTTGGTAGGTGACCTCTTCCTCATAAGAAACGTAGGCTCGGCTCAGCATGTCGTCATTGTCATGGCTGACAATGTCACCAGTAAATATGGCAAAGCTGAGTTTTGCCGGATCAAAGAATTGGCTCATCGAGTCGAACGCAGACAGAGCGAGATCAGGTGGAGAGTCACAGTACAGATACCCATACCTTGAAGCGGGGACAGATGCATTGCTGACACCGGTGTTCAACTTCGTGTTTACTGCATCAGGTCTGCAACAGAGATATTTGGTACAGTTTGCTTCGGAGCCAATATCGTATCGCGGGTCCAGATGCCAGTCCGAGATGTGCAGAACATCAATTGTCTTGCCAGAAGGCTTGGGCACTATGGACGCCTTTGGAGGCTTAGGGCTCAAGTACTGACTTTCGTCGATCTGGATTACTGGCGGCCGAGCGCACGTATCCTACGAGGTGTCAGCGTATTCGTGATTGACGTTAGATTGAAAGTGCGTACAAAGTTGTAATGACAGAACGCTTGATAGTCGCCGGTGGCATTGTCAAATTTGGCGTATCTAAGACATAATCAGCAAGTAATGAGAGAGTGGTGAATACAGTGAAAGCTACAATTGAGCCCAGTACGGTCCGAGGCCACCTCCGGAGAAATCAGACGTACAGGAGACGGCATAGATATGGAATTTGGCTGCAGTACCTGGTGATGTTAATCGGTAGAAATAACTCTCTGGTGCGCAATGAGCCTACAGTATCTGATTAGGAGGTCCGTAAAGGTTGAGACGGTTTGAGAAACGGCAGCTTGATGTAGCACGTCCGTCTCTCCGAGGCACTTGGTGCAATTGCTGGTACTGTTGTTGGAGATGATGGCGAGAAGCTGGTTGTAATAATAGTCCTCGGTCACATTGTTCCTATCGAAAAATGTCAGTCCTGCATCTTCGGTGATAGTAAGTTATCATACTCACGGTTTCAAAGGGGTGAATGGAGTTGGAATTGGCGAAGTCTCATTCTCGCTACATTTCATTAGTCTCTGCGTCTGGTCTCGACACGCACTGTCTTGGACGTACGATGGGACTGGGCCAGAGCCGTTATAATATAATGTCGGGCCACCTTTGGTATCAAGACTATTGGTCAATTGCGGGTCGAGAGGATCCAGTCCCCCTGCGCGTTTCTCCGTTGCTTGGATTCCGGTGCAAAGGAAGAGGAAGCCGACCCCAATCGTGCACGTTGAGCAAACCATTGCGAAGAAGATGAATTTTGAGATATAAGAGCGGCTGTAATCCAAGCTCTGGGGTAGATGTTTGGATGAGCTGATGTTGGACGGATCAGCTTTCATATATCTTGCAAACCGCGAACGACGATGTACGGTGACCTCATATTTTAATGATGCAGGGACATGCTCATAAGGCTTTTCTGGGAAGCGCAGGTGCTAATGCAGGCCAGAAAGTGATCTTGGATGATATGGAGATATTGTGGTAAACACTGAGCCAATCACAGAAGTGGCTTCAGCCATGGGGTCAACGGCTCTGGACCGCCCAAAAATCGAATTTTTGTTCCAGGCGAAAACAGCATTGATTCACAGATGCTAGCAAAAGAAATGGCATACCCATCTTGGCGGTCTTTCGGCATACTGCGAAATCGAGTGGCCAAGCACGTGGAGAGGCTTGAGCAGGTATTGGTTCAGGTACGAAAGCGTGGCCTCAAGCTGTGATCATCGACCTTCCACTTCGGGATGGAGGGCAAAAGCCCCACCATACATCTGGTACCGCTGACGTCCATGATATACAGCACGTTGAGCGAGACACCACTTTGAAGCCTCTTGTGGTGCACGAGCTGCTTGGAGAATGGAGAAATCAAGCTGGATATATACATGATGTGGAAAAGTTGACCGAGCGGATGGTCCCTCGGTCTGCTTCATGGGGTAGTCTCGGTAGCAACCTCGCGCGGTCCCCCTAGGTCTGAGCCCCGGAAAGGCTTGGCATGCCTCCTGCCGCCCCGCCATCAGCCGCTTTGACCATGTTTCTTCCCTTTTCAGGATGACGCTCGCAGTCGCATGCTCCCTCTCGCTCAAGTCAGCGTTATGAGTGAAGATGTCAGTATTGAAATGGTGTTGGTCTGCTCTCTCGGGAATTTGCTTGTCCAGGCATTCACACGGAAGGTGCAACAGCTGTCCTGAACAATCGTTGTACCTTTGTAGACTGCCAAATCATCACGAAAACCGGAGCCCCTCGTGATTCAAACCTTCCATGGCAATAACGTCGTTGCGTCTCTGCTTGGTTGATCATCTATACTTCGTTCTTGTGTTTTTGTCCTTGGTCTGCCACTGATGTTGATTGCTGGGTACCCTGAATACAGCTTTCCCTCGTACACCAGCGCTCACAATGTCAAGTAACGGGCACCAAGCGCTGGTCTTTGGTGCTTCAGGCATCTCCGGCTGGGCTGTCCGATGAATAGCTATTCCTGACTGCGGAAGTCGAAAGCTTACTCTGAATAGATCGTTCGCGAATGCCTCCTCTACCCCTCCCCCACTACCTTCTCGCGCATCATCGGCCTGACGAACCGCCCCCTACAAAAGAAAGACACGCTACTTCCTCGAGACACGGACAGATATGAGCTTTTCAGCGGCATAGACCTTTCTCGCGGCGTCGACGTTGCCATCGAGAAGCTCAAGTCTATCAAGGACATTGGGGAGACCACCCACGTCTATTTCACCGCATATAATGGCCATGGAAAAGATTTTCAGGGCTTGAAAGAGGCGAATGTGGATATACTGTCTACCGCGGTAAAAGCGGTCGATGCCTTGTGCCCAAAGGTCGAGTTTTGGACCCTCCAAACGGGTGCCAAAGCGTATGGCTACGAGTTCATCGATCAAGGCGTTCCATTCCAGCCTCCGCTCAAGGAGTCTGCGCCCAGGATACCAGAGCCCTACGCCTCCAACATCTTCTACTATCCCCAGTGTGACACCTTGCGCGAATTGAACAAGGGCAAGAGCTGGAAGTTCTGCGAGATCCGGCCAGCTGTCATCATCGGATTCGTGCCTAATAATAATGCGATGAACCTCGCGCAGGCTTTGGCCCTCTTTCTGTCCCTGTACGTCAGTATCGAGGGGAAAGGGAGTGAAGTGCCCTATCCAGGTACAGATCAGGCCTATACGAGTCTGTACACCGACACGTCCCAAGACATCCTTGCCCGTTTCCATATTCATGCGTCATTGCATCCTGACGCTGTGAACGGTCGTGCCTACAACGTCGCTGACGGGGAAGTGGTGAGTTGGGAGGCTGTGTGGCCTGAATTATGCAAGTGTTTCGGCCTCAAGGGTGTAGCCCCTGGTTCATCCAAGTCGACAGGTAGTCACTGGATGAGAGAACATAGATTTCAATGGGCAGAATGGGTCAAAGACCAAGATTTGAAAGAGGGAGCACTGGAAGGGACGTCGTGGGATTTCATGGACATGGTCATGGGTGGCGTGACCTTTGACCGCCAGTTCGATTTGAGCGAATGCCGAAGGGTGGGCTTCAAGGAGGAAATTCCAACGGCCACAGGATATGCATTGGCCTTCGATCGGATGAGGGAGGCCAGAATTATCCCGTGAGCAGCAATCGTAGTGCCGAATATCACCAAAAGTTCCTGTTTTCACAAAGAAATTGTGCCATGCTTGTCTCTAGCGCTTGAGAGGCTCAAAACTTAATGTGTCTTCGTTCATCACGGTCCAGAACTGGGTTCATAGCTCATCGTGTCCATGAAGCGGTGGAGCAGTCTCCCAGGACATGGGATCCAGCATTTCTGGCTACTTTTCCCAGACCATCGCCCGATAGGCTGCCCCCACCGCCGTCACGTATGCAGGATCGATTGAGTCTTTGACGAGTGCCTCTCTGCCCTCTTGCTCCATCGTGTTCCGGACCAAAGGACGCAGAAAACGATCGAACGATTCTGAGGAAGCTTGGCCACTGATGACAACAGCCCCAAGACATTGCGCCCACGCCTGCCCACGTCCAATCTCATTTTCAAGCATGAACTTGCGTAGGGCTCTCTGTGTGGGCTCAAAGTGCATGTCTCCAGGATCGCTTCGTTGATTCGCTCCTAATTCTCTATATTTTGCGCTTTTGATGACCCCGACGCCCTCGGTCGATACATCGAGGAGGTGGAATTGTAGATGGCGCGGTTCGTATTCGATCAGCAGAACCAGGTAGCCATCCTCATCATCCATGTGACAGGTCCTGGGATCGAAGCCGAATCCATCGCAGGAATTCAGCTTGTACGCCATCCTGGACGCCTGAAAGGGATTCATGGCCTGGTACGGCTGACGCCATGTCGGCTCCACAGCCTCTGCTGCGTCCATGACGGCTTGGGCAGAGGAGTCATTGAAAAAGTCAAGCTAGCTAATCCCGCCAATTGTGACAGTACTATCACCAAGGGTGTTTACAGCGGCTTTTTTGATGGCTAGCAACGTTTCAGCAAAGATTGAAGTGGCCGAATCGATACTGTGCGTGTCTGGAGGTGCTGGGATTAGATTGTCACCACTTTGAATGAACCATTCGCCACGCTTCATACTGGGCTATGGTTTAGCGGTTGATGATTAGAACTGATCGAATCAGGGGAAGCTCACATTCTTTTGCCTTGACAGGCCATTGAATCATCGACATACGCCTGGTACCGAGCGCTACCTGAAATTCGGACAATCGTCATCGGCTCTTCAATCTCCGTAGAGCGAGCAGCAGTAATGAACCTGTGGCTTAAACCAATACCAAGTGGATATTGCCTATCCGTCTGTACCAGCGGTATCAGGCAGAACCAGGCGAGAAGCAGGCTGGACTGGGCGCAAGATCGCAGAGAAATTTGAAATGGTATAATCATTCTGATGAAATAGAGGCAATGTTTGTGGCCCTTTGTGAAAATCTGGTGCATTGAGATTGGAGAATTTGAACGGAAACTAGAGAGACTATGCCATACTCACTACTTCACGGCAATCTTCGGCAACCTCGAGGCAAAGGCGAGTGTTCTATCGCCATCAGAAAGTAGCTAGCCCGTTTAAGCAGTGCACGATCCTGCAACGTTCGGTGATTGCGTTGAAGCATTGTGGGCGAAGTAAATAATTAATCGCTGGGATTCACTATCGCGCTGCCGCCGGATGGTAGAACCTTCCACTCTGAAACCAACATCATCCCGTCCTTAGTTATGGATATCACAAAGTTTGGCCAAATCTCCTGGTTTCGTTTCATCTGCAGTCTGATGGAGCGAACAACGTCCAGCAACCATCTATGGTTTCGAAGCCGTCTCCGGCCGTCTGAATGATTAGTAGCTACCGGCTTTTTGCCTTTTCATTGCCACTTTTGCTTCAGATCGCCCCTTCCGTTACCTTTTATGGCTACATGTCGCCGACGTCAACTTAAGTCTCCAATCTTGAGAAATCATACGGACTGTATACGCCGCAGTCCGAGGCTGTATGAGCACGATTGTCGGAATGGAGACGATTATGATAGACGAGTCATATGCCCGGAAAAGCAGAAGTTCCTCAAGAGTATAACATTGCACCGTCCAAATAAGTTGGAATATTATTGAACATACATTTCTTCCCGGTTCTATCCCTCTTGTCTATTTCAACATGACTCGTAACGCCAAACCGCAATATTTCCTTCATATATTTCACGTCTGTAGATGCCCACTCATATATGCAAGCCCAGTGAATCTGTTCCCACGCCAATACACAGATAAAGGTTTAGGGCATCTGGACAATGTCTTCCTAGTAATACATTGAGCAGAGGCGGACCGCGAATGTTTCAACAAGCAGTTCAATATCCTCGCAGAGACGACACGTATACTAGGCTTATTCACCGACATAGAAACCCATCGCCGGGACGGAAATCTAGCTTTTAATCGTTTTTTTCGTCATTCCCAGAAAGGCTGCGTTTGGTCAGAGTTGGCATGTGATTTAATTTCCGGTCTGCCAAAAGGACTGCAAGTGCTGACCATTCGAATGAAGGATTCCGATAAAAATCAAAAAGCATACCTCAGCATTCGAAGTGAGTTTGCCATATCATAGATGGCGCAATCAAAACATTATTAAGATAATATTACAGGCAATATCGTTTAAGTCGATAAGTTCCCAACCACAGGAAAAAGCGACAAGGACGGTAAGCGACCACAGGAAAAGCGAGTAACATACAAATTTAGAGAGATCAAGGGTTACACGGGCAAATGTGCGACTACACCAGGTCTTGGTGCATACACCTCGTCACATTCAG
The DNA here is from genome assembly GCA_001956345.1 of Ramalina peruviana. Classification (NCBI taxonomy): domain Eukaryota; kingdom Fungi; phylum Ascomycota; class Lecanoromycetes; order Lecanorales; family Ramalinaceae; genus Ramalina; species Ramalina peruviana. Next base: position 42,354 of record MSTJ01000158.1, on the reverse strand, counting down.
CCGCCGGTATTGGTTGGGCGATCACATTCTGTCCCTATTTCTTCCAAAAGACATATCTAAACTCCCCGAGTGGAGGAGAAAACAAATTCCTCAATGCATTAAGTACTTTGTACACGTACGAGCACTTGTTAGCTCATGAGCTTTTTCACTGTAAAGGGATCGGGGCTAAAGAGCCAAGTAAGCTGGATTATCCCCAGCATTGGACGACATCATGCAAGCTAACATTTTGCGCGAATAGTCATCGATGTTCGTGATACTGTAACCGGAGAGATTGGCGTTGTGCCCGTGTATGGCGCGAGCAGATGTAATAATTGGGCTTGGAGATATCAAGGGGAAAATCCCAGACCTGTCAATATTGATACCGCAATCAATGGTACGAGCCTGACAGTGCACCTTCGCTGAGCCTGTGAGATATTTCCCAGCTGATCTGATATCCTGACAGCCGAGAAAAACGCATGATTTCTGACAAACAATTGGCCCAATCTAGTCTTCGGCTGGAACGAAAACATCGGCGGCTTCCCTTTTCCAAGCCTGCAAGGTAGCATCATCAGTAGAGATGGGGGCGGATACGCTCCGACGCCTATTGATGGCAACGATTCGCCTCAACAGCTGGATGATCTGCCTGATGATGCTGTACTCGCATCATCCGTTTTGGACTCGACCTTCATCGAAGCCCCGAATTTCCACAACACTTCCGGGAACGGCATGGAGGGTGAAAACGTTGTCTGCGACTACGTCAGCGAGGACTATCAAGACTATCTGAAAGAGATGTCGACCAACTATGCGACTCGGGGCGGCTGCGAGCTTACATGAGTGGATTCCAGACCAGAACAAGATTGTGCAGAATGTGGAATGCCAGGAAGCTGATCATTGAGGTTAATAATTGTAGAAATGAGTGTCGCAATGCCGCTGGCAATGCAGTCGACCCGAAGTGCATTTGTACGTGCAACGGCGAGGAGACGCAATTGAATAACATTCGCCGCACTGGATTTAGTTCTAAGGGCAGCCTGCCAAATCCTCCTGCCGGCATCGGTCAAATGGGACCTTGAAAGTAGCGGCTGGTGGGCATGGGGAGCGGAAGTCATAGCTAGAATCTTTGCATGGCAAAGTTCCTAGGGCCAGCATTTCTTGTTTGATGGTGTAACGCACTTGACGTGTCACTATTTCTGCTGGATAGAAGTCTGCCAAAGATCCGGTGCTCGGCTTCAGGCCAGTCGCGCCAAGAATGCCCTTCAGAGCTGCAAGCGGGACTGCACTAGCCATATTTGCTTTACAATTTGCATTGCACACTCTTTTCTGGAGCTTTCGAACAACACAGTAATCTTTCACCAGCCATCTCCAACGTAAAGATACTCTTCCAGGCCTGAGATGAGCTTCACTTCTTGTGTCCATTATATCTTTTTATCCTGCCAATATAAGCGTAATCCAAAGCCATTCGTTCCGTGGGTTTTTGGTATCAATTCATTCATCAACAATTGCCTCTTGTATGAGCATTGACCTCTCTGCTATTTTGTATGATTACTTTGCCTTGCCTACTGTGGGTCTCCAGACATGAGCTCTTCATCGCGTGCCGTGCACCATCGGCGCACGCACAATCTTCTACTACTACAGAACCTGTTGTCGTTGCGTGAGGGCTCCTCGCCGTTCACACTTGTCCATGATACGATCGAGCAGACCGCAAAGCCACTTATCAGTCGATACATATACAACGCAAAAGTAAGAAATTCCCTTGTCTTGCTTCCCCCTGACCCAACATATCTTCTGTAGTCTTCTAAAACAAACATTATCTTTGTCTCTTTCGAAGCCCTCAAGCCGCCAAGTGAGATCAATGCCTTCATCAACGGCCGCAAGAAAGACCCAAGCGCGCTTCAGGCAGAAATTTTGGCCTCCTGCTCAGCGGATAAACGTACGTACAGCCTAAGCCGATCGTTTTCCGGCCTTTCTCTTTGGGCAGCCGAAGCCTCATTAATCTCCCTCCATTCAGCTATCCATTTAGTGGGGTCCTAACATCTCTATCAGGAGTCCTCATCATCATCGACACGCTTCACCCGCTCCTCTCCCATGGAGACTCTACTTCTATAATCCACTTTCTCCTTCCGCTAATCGCTCAGCCTGGTCTGAAGACGTCTCTCCTTGCAGTCTATCACGATGACATCCCAGTCCATGGCATCCAGTCTTCCTCTACATACCCTCCTTATGTACCGTCGCCGGCCCAGGCCCTGAATCATCTCGCCACCACGATCTTATCTATCCATTCCCTCCCACAACATTTGTCCCGCCATATGGCATTAGAGCGCTCTCTTCCTGAGCCAGGTTTTGGCCTTGTCGAGGGTCGAGAAGGTATACTAATAGGTAAGTCCCCATATCATCCTATGCTCAAGGATCATGCCGGCTTCGTTCTGGAGATGGAGCATCGTCGCAAATCAGGCAGGGGTGTGAATGACACTTTCGTCTTGCCGTTGAACCCAACTGTCAAAGATCTTCAACTGTTGGAAGACCATCCTGCATTCAAGGGTCCTGCTGCAAGCAAGGCTGATGCAGGTGGAGATGCTGGAGAGGATTTTGGAGGTGTGACGTTTGACCTTGGTTTGACTGAAAAGCAGAGGCGGGAGAGGGAAAGCGTAGTTCTGCCATATTTTGATGCTCAGAAGCGTGGAAGAGGGGAGATTGATGCAGAAGAGGGTGAAAGAGGGGATGGAGGTAGAATCCTGTATCAGATGGGGAGGGAAGATGATTTTGATGAGGAAGAAGATGAAATATGAAATATGGATTCAAGACGGAAGACGGCTGGTTAAAGTAACTTCTTCCACCAGCATTCAGGACTGTCGCTTCTCAGGTCATGTCGCTATTCAGGATACTCTGAGAGTCAACACATGGACCCCACAGCATCATATGTGGCTCCCTCAATGGGCTTCTTCTAAAAAGAGAAGGATCCCTGACGAATTGAAGACTTGAAATGGTTGGTATGACGGTAAGCTAGCTCAAAAGACCAATTCCTTTGCATCTAGGTGCTTTGATCTCGCAACGCGTGTCACGGACAATCTAAGTGCGTCCTGCATCTTCCTTCACTTCGAATATCAGCCCGCAACGTACTTTGGCTTTATTGAACACTGAAGTCAAGGCTATGTGTCCTCAAAATCTAAGGAAATTCTTGTACGACAAATGATGGCGAAACAAGGCGACCTATTCACCTCGACCACATGATCAATTGCCTCAACGCGCCATCGCTTTGACCAACTCTGCTTTTCTGTCACAGATTCCCCCGGCGGCTCGACCTATGAGGAATTCGAACGTCTCTGAGAATCAAGCTTGTACGACTAGTTGGCAAACGAGGCGTCTACCATGTGGCCTTTTCTCCACCTGCTCCTGTCAAAGCGGACTTCCCGGATTGCTGGCAATTGCACATCGTACCATTTGATCATATCCTTCAGACTTTTTTGATTGGGCGGACAAACACTGCATGTTACACCATCTCGATGAGACCAAAAAGGCTACGTTCCGGTCTGACTGACCGACTCGACCGGTATCAACAGTTTGTCCCCTTGCCACCTTGACGAGCGGTATCACGCGCACTGGAGAATCGCCGCTGGCCAATTTTTGGCATCGCTCGTCATAGCAGGACAAGCACGTGGATCATGGACGAGCCTGTGCGACCACAGTGCTCTTCAAGAATGGGAATTTCTCATCTTTCTGTCTCCAACTACCATTCTATCTTCCTCCACTCCTACAACATCCTACTACCATACTTGCAAATTGAATCAGGATCAACTCATCCTCGTATTGATAGACAGCTTCTCAACCATCACAAGCACAAAATCACCTCAACGCCTTCAACATCCCCCCTGCACCAATATCCCCCTCCCCTTCCCCACCATCGACATCCCCTTTTCCACCATCCCCCGCCATCGATATCCCCTTCTCCAACATCCTCCAACACCGACATCCCCTTTTCCACCATCCTCCACCATCCACCTGACGACTATCAACTCCCACGACATCTTTGCCCCAACCACCCCGTCAATCTCCAGCCCAACATCATCTACGCCTACCTAAAAGATCGTGATGCCTTTCTGGATTAGCTCTTCCGGAACCTCCGACAAGGAGCGCCAGGAGCGCCACGACAAGGAGATGCGCCAAGTCGAAAGGGCCTACCAGCGCGGCCTCCAAGGCCTGCCCGCCAAGGAATTCCACACTGACGGCTACATCAACAGGAAGGAGAAGAAAAAGAACAATGCTTGGGTCCGCGATGTGCAGAATGCCTACGCGCGAGGCACCCGCGATCGTGCGGGTGGTGGAGGAGGTGGTTTTCCACACTGGGAACAGGGGCGTGGGTGGGTAACAGGCTGGACTGGTGGCCCTTACCCGACAAATGGGGGTGGTGGCCCTCACCCGACAAATGGGGGTGGTGCCCGTCAACCTCCGACTGGTGGTGGAGGAGGACTTGGTGATCCCCACCAAATAGGCGGGATGGGCGTCGGTGGAGGAAGAAATCGACCAAGAGGAGGCCCCGACCGTCAAAGGATGCAGCAGGAAGGGTATGCCGCTGGTAGACCTGGACGAAACACTGGCGAGGGCCTCGGGGGCGACGCTAATCCAATTGCGTTCGGGCCACGTCGTGGGAACCCACCCCGGCAACGCCCTCCTCATGTCGAGAGTGACGAGGATTCGGACGGAGAGAGCGAAGAAGACGGCTACGGTGGAAGACCCGAGCGACGTCGTCGCAGACGCACCGGTAGAAGAGGTAACCCCCGGCCCGGCATTCCAGGAGGAGCAGACGGCGACAACTATGACGATGACGTTGAAGAAGCAGCTTTCAGCGACGACGAAAGACCCCGACGACGTGGAGGCGCGAGGCGTCCCGCCAGAAGAGGTAACCCCCCGCCCGGCATTCAACGAGGATTCGGCGGCGACGAAACTGACGATGACGATGACGGTGACGGTGATGAAGCGGCCGGCATGCCCGGTCACCCACCAGCAAGACCAGCCAGCGACGCTGGTGGTCCAAACCGACGCGGCATGTTTAATGTGCCCACACCAGAGGGCTCAGTAGTTGGTGATGGCGCTCTCGTACCCCTTGCCGAGGAGGACGACGAGCCACCGTCAGAAGAAGACAATCCCGCACCCGCACGACCTCGAGGAGGAGAAGTACGCCCCCGCCGCGGTCACCACCACCACCACCGCGACGCCTTCCGGGCACCACCACCGCCACGAGGACCACGTCCCGGCTGCGGTCGCGGTAACGGTCGGGGAGCCCCTCGGCGCCCGCCCCCTCTATTCGACGACGACTACTATTCAGACTCCGACTCCGACTCCTCCTCCGACTCATCCTCCTCCGAAGACTCAGACGAAGACTTCCTACCACGCGGATGCCGACAGCCCCCTCCAATCTGGCCCCAGGTGTACTATCTCCGCCACGATCCTGCCCGCGGCCGCGCTCGCCACCGCCCACCCCCTCAGGACGAAATTGACGAGGACGCATTCTCGGACGAAGAGAGCGTACCAGGTGAAAACGCCATCGAGGACGAAAGACCTCAGCGACAATTCGACCCACCCACAGCCAGAAGAGGTAACCCCCGCCTTCGCATTCGAGGAGTCGACGGCAATGACGACGACGAGGATGAAGATAACGTTAGTAACGCGGCGAGCCTGCCCCGTCACCCACCCGCAAGACTAGCCAACGACGCTGGTAATCCAGACAGACGCGGCAGGTTTGACGTCCCCACCCCAGAGGGCTCAATAGCCGGTGGTGACGCTCCGATACCCCTTGCCGGGGACGACGACGGCGATCCACCAGCACCACGACGCCGTCCCTCTCGCCAGCAGCCGCTTGACGAAGACGCTTCAACAGCACCACGACGCCGTCCCCCTCGCCAGCAGCCGCTTGACGAAGACGCTCCACCACCACCACGACGCCGTCCCTCTCGCCAGCAGCCGCTTGACGAAGACGCTCCACCAGCACCACGACGCCGTCCCCCTCGCCAGCAGCCGCTTGACGAAGACGCTCCACCACCACCACGACGCCGTCCCTCTCGCCAGCAGCCGCTTGACGAAGACGCTCCACCACCACCACGACGTCGTCCCCGTCCCCAGCAGCCGCTCGATGATGATGAGGATGATGACTTACCCCCCCCACCACCAMCACCTCCACCACCCCCACCAGCACCACCACCAGCACCACCASCACCACCAACAGCACCACGCAACCCCCCTCCCGGCCCCGGCCACCGCCGCGCACCCCCTCCAGCCGACAACGACTCACAAACCCACTACCTACACGGCGGCCCCCAAGGCCCATACCGCGAGCGCGTGTACACGCATCACGGCAACGACCCGTCCGGCGTGGGGAGAGCGATGGGGTTCGTGCCCTGGATGGGCGGGAGGCAGGTTCATGTGGTGCAGCGCGCTCGGGGCGGAGGGAGGCGGATGGTTCAGAGTCGGCCGAGCGCGAGAGGGGGGGGAGGGGGGTGGAGGGGGATGTTGGGACTGTAGGAAGGGGGGGGGGTTTAGCGAGCGGGTTTTCTGGAGGATGGGTTTTTTGGGGGACGTATGAGCGTGCGCGGTTTTGCAAGTAGTTTGATTGTGTTTTTTTGCATGCTGGGGAGGGTTCGATTGATTTCTTTTGCCGCGGGAAATTGAACTTGGGAAGGCGAGCTTGCTGGTGAAAGAGACATCGGAGGAGTTTCAGGGTAGATCTTTCTTTCAACCCCTCTCCCGGAGCTTGAACAACGTGCAAAGCAAGTGTATGCTAGGGGACCTGTGTACAGCACTTCTCATTTGTTCGGAAGTCTACGATTCAGTTCCCTGAACCTTGACAATATTGAAATAATGGCACGCTCAAACGGGATAATGAAAGCGTTTTATGAGCTGTGATACTGAAACCCGTACGGAGAACGTACCGTATACCACGCAACTGCTTAAGCGCGCTGCCTCCATGAAGGCTTTGCAGTTACAGAAAAGACTCATCTCCCTTGCTCTTCGCCTCGGATGCATCATTCACATAATACAATCTTTTTCACGGGGACGTTGGACTCCTCCCGGGGATCATAGCTTCCATCAAAATGCGGAAGGAAGTCCATTTATATCTCGCAGCGAAGCGGTCTTTGCTCATGAGAGGCGTATAGCTTCGCCTGGGCAAGCAGCAGCATCAATGGAAAAGGCCCAAGGTTTGTCGCTGCTCCGCTGGTCCCGTGGTCTTTTCTTAGTCGTTCATTCACGGCGGCGTGGAGGGGTCGACGGTTCTGCCTTGGTAAATGATGAACGACTCGGATTTCATACAGGCATCTCCAAAGCCAAACAGAGCAAGCCATGATTTTTGGGGTATTAGTTCATTATCAGTCAGGATTTTATTTTAGGGAGAAGTATTATTGAGGCATCGTGAGCTTGTTATGCCAGCTGCTGGAGTCCTCGCGTTGGACGTGATCGGTTGTGACGAGGCCACCGGAAGGGTTTGGGATAGAAAATGGCGGATTTCTGGCGGGAAAGGGCGAGATGGTGGAGGGAGGAAATAGAGTCTTGGTTTGGTGTCCGTAGAGGTAAGATCCCTCACAAAGGAGATGGGTAGCCTAGCCACGAAGAAATCTGGAGATGGTGTGCGGTGTCGCCAACAGGGCAAGGTGCAATAACAGAACATCAGCCTGTCCGACTTCGTTGAATCATGAGACTGTAAGCATGTGAAAGTCTGGCTAAAGACCAAGTCAGCAGCACAAATCCTTCTGTACAACGCGAACGAACCTCCCACTTATCAGCCAGTCGTCCCTGTTCAAACCGACCCTCCAAAAATGCATAGCATATTGCACTCACTGTTGTCACGACCTTGCGGAAACGGTATGGGTTGTTCCCTCTCATCACTCGCAAATGAGCCTGCAGCTGCTTCTTGCTCTGATACGACGGCCTCCGACGTGGACCGCCACAACCGTTGGACAGGCACCTCCAATCCTGTCAGTCTTTGGCCAATCTCCACACAAGGAGGAGAGCGGAAAGAGCATGTCAAGGAACCAAAGCCACGGGATCCCACGAACGGATGGGGATATGTGATGGCAAGGCCACACGACCCGGAGAAGAGAAGGAGAGGCGAAGTTGTCAAGGGAGGTAAGACGGTAGGAGAACGGTTGGAAGCTCAGGAGGCAGCGAAGAGGAAGAAACGCGAGGAAAATGGAAAGAAGGACGAGAAAGAGACAGCCGCGGAATCGCCAGCTGAAAGCGAAGCCAACAATACCGCCAACGCCGCGGGCGCGGGTCACGATGGGGCCAGTGCGGAAGCAGAGGCGGGAAATGCTGCCAATGAGCCTGCCGCCAATGATGGTACCGGTGACGCCAGCAGTATGGCTGCTCACGCAGGCAGCGAAGCAGGAGAGTCAGCACCTGCAGCGTCAAATGGACCACTACCAGACCCAGCGCCAGCCCCAGCCCCAACTCCGGCGCCAGCTCCAGCTCCAGCTCCAGCACCAGCACCAGTAGCAGCACCAGCTCCAGTCCCGATTCCAGCAGTAACCCCCGAGGTCGCAGCCGGAATCGCCGCTCTCGGTGACCTTCTCGCTGCCCATCCTGACCTCCTCGCCGCTCTCACTGCCTCAAATGCTGCACCACCTCCGGCTGCCGCCGCTGCCGCTCCTGTTCCTGAGCCCGCGGATCGAAATCCGGATAGACTTGCAACCAATGGTGACGACGATGATGATGGCTCAGCGATAGATTGGGCAGATTGGCCACCGCACAGAGCAGAGCGGTACCCGCGTCGGGAGATACAGCGACAACGGGTGATCGAGCAACAGCGTGCGGAGGAGCGGTACTGGCGGGAGAGGCGGGACAGGAGAGTCCATTGGGAGGACCCACCAGAGGCAGCGGGTGCTGAGTGAAGGCCTTTCTCATCGGAAAGTTGGGGCATCTGGTTGAAGTTCCAGGGAATTCGTTGAGGGGATCGATGTTTGGCGGACTGGACTTTGGACATGTTGGACATATCGGGCAATGTTGGAAGTTACTGAGGTCCAGCACTGGAAGTTTTTGAAGTGTTTGATGAGTGTTCCCACCCCAACATCCTGGACTGTCATCGTCTGCCATGGAAGATGCAGCTATGAACCATGTACGACCATCACAGCAGCTGGATGTTTTCCATATTTACTCCGAATAGCCATTGGAAAGGACAACATACTTGAAATGAAACTGAACAAGGACTCACAACCAACGATTTGAACCCTCAAGAAACCGACAAATAAGTCCCACCTGATGTACATACAACCCAAAAAGAATTTTCCAACCCGCGATACGAATTCGAGATCACGTGCCTCTCATCTCCCTCTCCAACCAATCAGACGAGCGCATCTCTCCACCCTGCAGCTTGTCATCTCCCCCCCGTCTCCCTAGTCAGACCATCGTTGAAGCCATACTCAATTACCGGCATCTCCCATCCATCTGCGCCCCCCCCCCAATCCGGACGAGCTCGGGGAATATATTTCAATAAATCATTCCAAGTTCTTCTTCTCACCGCGCTCAAATCCGCGAGAGAGAGAGTCGGTTAATATCCGTCCCTTTCTTATCTCGGATAGCCGTCTACCGAGATTCAGCGAATGTGCTAAGCAAAAATAATAATTTCCTCACTACTGACGACTAGCCAGAACTCAGCAACAATAATTCTTGTTTGGCCTCATGTTCTCATGTCTCATGTTTGCTTCGGAAAAAGATCCTTCGTTTCGCTCTTGTTTGGGCCTTAGCCCGCCCCGTTTGTGGATGCACTTTATCCCCTTCCCCGATTTCGCGGGTTCGCCATGAGGAAGTAAACAAGGCAAGGTTAAGGCAAGGCACTGGAGAGCCAGATGTCCGAAGTGCATGTGATCAATCCTCGGTGAGTGAAAAAGGAAACGGAGCAGGACGAAAGGGGGAGGGCAGTGGTAAGGACCAAGGGTGGAAGGATTCCCACATGCATCGCTGCCTCATTTCATCACAAGATCGCTCTGCCTTGCCGTTGCGGTTGCGGGAAGAGAGCGTTGAGATTGGCGGGCGGCCTCTTGGGCGTAGGATGCCGTAGTCGGGGGTGGAAAGTGGGGCCCAAAAGATCCAGGCACGAAGGATTCTCCCATGTTAGTTCGAATATTACCTACTCTAATCTTTCTCGGCAGAGTGGGGCCTTGTCCAGGTTCTTTCGTCTTCGACTCGTCATCAGGCTATGACCTCAAGAAGCGAGACCTTGAGCTGATTCATGTGGCAGATTCTGGTGAGATGATGGTAGAAGCCACCTTTGATAGTAGTACCACTCTGCTTTTTGAATTATTATCTGTTGCTACTGCTAATGAAGCGGTGTTGCTCTAGTGGATCGAGTCCACACGTCATTAAAGGGAACAAAGAGGATCGTTGGAAGTAGAAGAGAATATACACCCGGTCGTTGCCTGTTCCTCCCAGCCCCATCCGTTCTATGCCCTTATGCCTCTATGCCCAATGATGTTGATCTTGTGTCCACCGATAAGTCTGTTAACCTGTCATGCCGCCCGATGCAACTAAAGCGCGTCCCCTGCTTTGGATAAAAAGCGGGGTGCAGGAACCAGAACGAGCCAATCCGACATCGGTCGATGTGCTTCTGTATTGCTTCTGCCCCCTCAAGCTGAGGAGACCTTGTTGGATGTTGCTGTTGCTGCTGCCTGTAGGCCATGAGGGCCTCGGCTTTCATTCTGGAGTCCCCAACGAGTCGAGTGACGGCACGACTGTGTAGTAGGCTAGTAGCTGCAGCCAGTACCGGACGATCCCTCTCAATGATCAACATGCGCTACCCAACAAGCTTATGCGCACCGTCAGTAAGACCATCAGAAGTTGGTTCCTTTTGATTTGTCGCTTCAGCTTTTGGTCCGTTTGAGTACAGGGAACGATATGGAAGCCGTCTGCTGCACATGGTCCGGCAGTAGTGGCAGATAGATCTGATAATCCAGATACGGCCATGGCTCTTGCTTGTACCGCAATGAGTCGACCCTGTTGCGATATTTCCGGGAAGATCAGCAGCGTCGGGGATGAAGTTATGTTTTTTTTTTGACCAAAATGGCTCATGAGCAATCGTAGCTAGAGCTAGTTGACGAGGAGGATTCGCGGTTGGAACGCCGGCTGAACTTGTGCCAAGACATTGATTGGGGTTGTCGTCAGTCGCGAGTCGTCGATATAGAGAGCGGAAGAAGCTGAACGCGCAGTAGAATTGCATTCCTCGCACGAGTATGCGTGCAGAGGAATGCTCATGAGAACGTGAAACTGTTGTGCTCATGTGGGATGGGATGCTGTAGCGATGCTGGCTCGTATTCGTCACGTAGATTGCCAACATAATGAGGGTGTTTTTAGAGATATGGTGTGAAGTAAGGATGCAAGGCAAAGCGTAGCTGCCCCCTGGCTCTTCGATCTAAGCAGCGACAACAAGTCCAGGTGTCGTTGACGCTGCTCCATCGTCTAGCCACTTTGTCGGTAAGCGTAGCCATGGGGAGGAGCCTCAGGACGTCCGGACCATGCGGCTGTGTAATTGTTATTGACCGGCCATTGCTGTGATTGTGGCGGCTGAGATGCAGGCACCACCTCTTCCTCATGTCCCTCACTGGTACCGTTGGTATGAGCGCCTGCATAGACATTGGGCACTGGCTGGCTTTGCGGCTGCACAGCATAGGAATACTGTGGGGTACCGTTCTGGACCCCCGGTTCTTGCTTCACCTGGGAGACAGGCGATGGGTTGGAGAGCGGTTGCTGCTGCATCGGTTGCTGGTGTCCTTGGTACGGCTGAGCATAGCTTGAGTGATATTGGGGCGCCTGCTGCATCTGGGAATTGTACGCGTATTGATATTGCGGATGCGCATAAGAGCTTGCATGGGTGGCATAGGCGGTGTTGGATGGGGCCATGCTGGAATATGCTGCCGATGTGGGCGGATGCGACGGCGCATAAACACCTGCATGGCCATAGCCCATGGAAGTGGCATACGGATACCCGTAATGCGTCGCATAACCTGCGCCATGTGGATGCTGGTAGTAGGTAGGATAGCCTCCCGCGCCGCCATCCAGGGATTCGAATGAGCCATCTCCGGCGTCATCCAAATTGGGAAATTTGAACTTGGGCTGCTTGATGAGAGGGTCGCTGATGACGATGTCCTTGATGCGCGTATCTTCTCTCGGGGTCTTCAAATTGTACTTGGCATCGTCGAGGGAGTAGTAGGATACGAGGTGATGTTGCACATTCCGGACCGTCACCGTCATGGTCTTCTTGAGCAGACCTCCTTCCTTGAACTCGTACGAGTCGACTAGGGAGCCGACGAGACCTCGGTTGGCATCCTTCTCCGGACTTTCGCCATCCTCTCTCTTGGCAGACAAGGTTGGCGTCTCGGGGGATTCTGGAGTGAAGGTCTTGTGGTTATCCGTAATGGGGGTACTGGTGCTCGAGGTTGGGGTGGAGTATGGTTCCCCGGGTCGACTGGGTCGCGCACTGCGCTTGGTGGCGCGCTTCTTCTCCCCCGGCGGGAATGGACTGTTCAGTTGGCGGTAGATGAGGAAGTTGGTCAGGATTCGGCTGGGTGACCAGGGAATGCCATCGGTCCATCGTTTGATGCCGGATGTGGCTTCCTCGTACACGAAGACATTCCCACTGACAATCAGCGAGTTCCTCTCCCGATCGTGCGGGCGACGCGAGCAGTGATGAAGCAGGCCATCAAAACACGCCTGGAAGACGATCAAAGCATCTTTGGTGGTCTCGATGTGACCGCGCCAGGTCGGGATGCATTGTGGTGGCCGCTGGGGGGTGCTCATATCAAGCGATGTCGGCGGCGACTGGTCGTGGCGGTGAAGCGGTGCAGCAGTGAAGCGGTGAAACGAGTGGTGTTGCCAACGCAGCGGAGGCAGGCGATGCCCTCCAACTGCTCGTTGCTATGGGAAGGAGGATTCCTCGTGATCCCCGACGTCTGAGGCTCTCGTTGTGCGGGAGGAACAGGCCAGGGACAGCAAAGTCAAAAAAATGTCGAGTAAGTCTAATGGGGCCCTAATGCAGTGATCTGCGAAAAAAGGTTTCGACTGCTGTACAGCTCGACGGACGTCAATAGGTTCTTTATTCTTAGTATGCAGTAGTTTAGCCTCCAAAAAAGGTGTTGTTTGCCAGCTGATCCTTTCCGGAGCCTGCGAAGGTTGGGGAAAAGGCAGAAGCTTGACAGACTTCCCTTTTTGACTTGTGCCTTATGTGAAATTTATTGCCGACAGATTGACTTTCGGCTGGATTGCGGTTAAATCGGGAGACTTTTGGTGGCTATGTATTTTGCTTTTGGGCGTCAGCAATCCCCAGGTCGACGGAGAGTCGGAGGTTGGCGCGGGCTGATGATGTGGTGGACGGTGGATGATGAGATGTTGTTGTTGGGAAGCCACCGAGATGGGTCGACCGAGTCAGGCCAAGAATCCACAGCGAATCCAGAAGGGATCCAGAGGGGAAAAATAATGTCCGATTGAAGACTTGGAACTCGGGGTGCTCCTTCCAAGTCCGGTCAAGATCAGGCTGACACTGCTGGAAAATCACTCGGTGTTGGAGACTGGGTTGGTCAAACGGACGAGTCGAATCTGTACAATCGACTGGACTGCAGCAGCAGGGTCAGCGTATGAGCATGCATAGAGTTCAAGTCATGAGTTGACATGCAGTAGGGGGAGTGCTGTCAAATGCAAGAGACAGCTCAAGATGGCTTTTCATGCAGCATGATTGGAATGAGTACCAATACTCGAGTCACTTATGTGCTGACAGGCCACATTACGACTTACCAATCTGCGCTCCGCTGTCCTCCGCTGCGCCCCGCGGTATGAGTAACAACTAGCAACACCAGGGAGCAAGAGCCCTTGTCTTACCAGGCAGGAGAGTGTCGTGTCGTGGTCGAGGCCACTAAAGGATGTCAACCTTGAGTCTCTTGCCTCCAAATAACCCTCGAGCGAAACGTGCCTGTCGATTGAAGCTTAGGAAAGAGCTTTAGAGATAGCTGCAGATTTAAGGGAAGATGACTGGTCCTGACAAGAGCTAGAGACACGACAGAAAATTTCACTTCAGAGTCGCCCTAGCGGGTCGGGTAAAAGGTATGAGATAGTGTTATAGTTGGTGATTAGGCTGTAGATTTCAAAAAATTAGGATTCTGATGTTTTGCAGGCTCTCCGGGAGTATGGGAACAGCCATGACACTATCTAAGGGGCAAACTGCTCTTCTTTATAATGACGAACGATTAATGGTCTTGGTGGCTACTACCCAAAGCACGCGCACATGGCAATATCAGGGGCAGACAGCATGGACCCTGGACCCTGCCACTACAACATACCGAGCACCCATTACGCGTTACTGGTCGAAAATGATTGCACTGGCCAGTGTCTGCCAAAAGGGACTAAGGTCGGGATTTCTCACACCCACAGCCTCTGTTTTCTCTCATTCTGGGAACTTCCGGATTTGCCTCGCAAGCCTCCTCTGATTGGTCGCACGCCCCCTCATCCAACCAGGCTAAGCCATATACAAAACGTCCATAATGCTACCACAAGTCGACTCGTTCTTTTTCATTCTTTGGTTCTCCTATCAGATTCGAGCCCACTCGGACTTGCTACCTACGCCTTTGACATAGTCTCACGAAGCCTCACTTCCGCCCGCCCCTTGATGAGGTAAGATCTGTTCCAAGCTTGGGAAAGGCACCATAAGATTGAGGCGACGCCATGTTAGGAGAGAATTCTACCCATAGCCATGTGGAATTGTGGATGGCAATATGAACGGGGGTATCGTGGTTTGCGCTCGTGGACCGGTGAGCGCCTTGGTGCATCGATGGGGTGTTCTTGAAAGAGAACCTTGGAAAAGAGGACTTGAGCCCGAAATCGCAATGCCTGATTGGCTGACGTCGTCACCCACCGAGCTGGAAAATCTCTGTTCTATCAGCTCGCCCAGGTCATCACAGACCACCACGGACATGACATAGACATGACCAAAAACAAGGTCGGTGCACGGAGACAAGAATAGGGAACGAATTATCGTGCGCGATCGGGGAGATGGGCACGAACCATTTCCTCGGCCAGCCACATCCGGAAAATTCACGGCTTTGCCAATTGCCATGGCTTTGGAGTCCCATGAGATAATATAGTAGTGATGGATGACTCACTCCAACAATGCACTCGTAATCCCTTACTCAACAGAATAATAATCATGAGCACTCGTACTCGACACCCCATGCGCAAGTGGCCATCTGCGATCATGCTCGTCCGGCAAGCCTCCGCCACGAGTGCTCCGCGTCCCCACCCAAGCGACAAAACCGTCAAGTAGTACGGAATACCGATCAGTCAATCTGGAAAAGGTCATTCGTTTCACTAATCTCCTGACTTGTAACGATCTTGCAGCTGCGGCTACCGGCTGACTTTAGCGCTCAATACAAAAAGCACTACGGACGTACCATGACTTAGGGTGTAGGGAGGATGCTGATACGCGACGGCCAAGCTCGTATATTAGCTGGACTCAACGGGCGTGCAGTGACGTCCAGGGTCCAGTCTATGTCTCACAGATGAGCACAATCCATTGGTCGCAATTGCTGCCAGATGGATATTATTGCCCGCATACAGTACGCTCCCATAAAACCAGGCACCCAGCCTGTCACCCTGCCTGTCACCACAGACCTACCTCGTCGTGCTCAGTCTATCTGTATGGCTATATTCGTGATCATATATCATGATTGGACACGTCGACGAGATGATCGTGAAGAGAATTTAGCTTTGAGTATGATTAGGGAGTGGCAGCGCTATGGCACTGCTTCCAAGTTGCTGGAACACTCAAAAGCCAATTGTAGGCACGGCTGAGATTGTGGCTGAACCTTGGAATCTTCTCCACTTTCTTCCAATCCCCGGGACATCGGTGCGGCTGCTGCCCACACCCTCTCAACTCTCAAGTCTTGACCCGAAATGGATAAACGGGCTTGCGGATGCCAAAGAATCTTCACCTTCAATTGAAGTGCTGACTGGGTGTGCAGATCAATAATGGGCCCAGATCGGCGCACATAGGTTGGAACCTATTCCCATTACAATCCGTGTCAGTCGGCCAGCCGAGATTGCTTTCTGTAGGATAACGTGTCCGAACCAAGGCTGCACCTTGGCAAATTCATTTTTCCCAGAGGCAGCTAGGCTTCTGGAAGTTTTGATGCGGTCGCTTGTGCCTGTTCCAGAATTCCGCATTTCGGAACGCTCAATTGTCGCTCTGGGTTGACCCTGCAGAAGCTCCGTGCACTTGAGGGTTTCTGACAGAAGGGTCTCACCTTATCACCTTCAGGGGTAAAATGATCTCCAAATTGGGTCACTGATTCTCACCTGCCCATTCCTGCCGCTGTCACTTCGGCACTCCCATGCAATCCCCTGAGTCCTGGCCTTTAAAGTCCCTACATCGGGCTCTAAAACGCTCGATTCGGATGCATGGCCGTTGAGAAACGGTCGCCGACATGTGTCAGGACTTCTGTCAATCGAAAAAGGAAGTCATTTTTCATGATAAAAGTCAATCGACCTGAAAATCTCCGATGGCTGCCACCTGCTCTCTCGCACAGCTCCCAGCCAGCTGAACTGACGCCACCATGCGCTGCGGGTGTGATGACCTGCCCTCACGGCCAAGGCTGCTCTGCATTTGCATGGCATGCAATGTAATGCACCTCGAGCCATAGCTGGCTCAAGTCGTGGATAGAGGCCAGCTGTCGCGATGCAGGGTCCCATCGCGATTGTCAACTCCCAACAGCTATCATATCCACTTGAGCAATCAGTTCGCGCTGCTTCAACTTCGTGTCGGCAGCAGGAAATTTACAGTGGGAGATGAACTTGCACAAGCATGTCCTTTTTCCAGTCGTATCCAGCCCGATCATCTTGACCTTGAGTCTTGGAGAAGCTGGAGGACCTGATTGCGAAATTCCTGCAACATGCGATCGCCATTGCATATCGCTCTTGTTGATTCACCCTCGGTCCTATCAAATAGGCTTCGCAGGATTGTGGCTGTCGTTCGCATCTGATGCTCGGACGAGGTTCTCGGTTTGTGACATGATCCATGAACGAATTTTCTGTGGACAGGAAGACGATGCCTCTTTGACAGGCCTTATCTTGACATCTTGCCCTTTTCTCAAGAGGAATCGGTATTCTTCCAATGACTACTGATGATGCTATCGACGCTTGCCGGAGGATTTCCTAATCTTGTGCTTCCGTACGGGGTTTGAGTATGGTTTCTTTTGCTCGATGTGGCTTGGCATGGGAGGCCAAGCTTCAAAGCTCTTCATTGCCCAATTGATGTCCTCTCCATTTCTTCACCACCGCAATGGTTTCCCATAGAATGGAAATACGGGACGATGAAGCAACTTTCTCATGGCATTCTCAAACCCCATTACTTTTCTACCAAGGCTCAGGTGCGCGCTCCCTGATGGTACGGACCAACGAGAGATGGAGATGAAGGCATAGGCAACGAAGAAGAAGACTCTGAGTTGCATCTACCCTTGCCATTCGAGCGGGCTTAGTGAGAGGCATTCCAATGTCTAAGCAGATCCACCAACTTCTTTCTTTGAATTTCTTTGAAGCCAAGAATAACCATATTATATTCTCTGCCCTCAATCATCATTCTTGAACCTTTCTTTTATACAATCTCTCCCCTACACCTTCTCCATTGCTCCGCCCCAGCCCTTATCGGTATCATCATCTTCACACCCTTCCTGTGCCTGGCATTCCTCGACTCACCCAAACACGGGCTCCTGCTTCGCCCCCTCATTCGGCTTGACATAGCCCAACCGATCCTTGCAGTAGAACTCCACGCCGACACTGTAATCCCTGACGGCCTTGTCATCAATACTACCGCTCTTGATACACACGGCATCAGGCATCACGTCAAGGAGTGTGTAAAGACTGGAACCGCATTCTGGGTGCGCCAGCATTAGCGAAGGCCGACCATCCTTGGTTTGTTGAAAAGAAGAGGGAGGGAGCAAGACGTACGGGAGCAGAACCAGTGCTCATTGATCTTGCCCGAATCCCCCGTGGCCTTGTAGCTCTTGGTGGTATCTTGACCCTTGGTGACGCTGAAGTCGGAGCGGGGGACCACGATGTTGGAGGTGTAGGCGGCACCGGACCATTTCTGGCAGTCGGTGCAGTGGCAGAGCTGTTGGGGGCAAGCGTCAGTGCGCGTCCGGGCAATGGGTGGAGGTTTGGACGAGCAAGAGGTGAGGGCTGGGGTGAGGGAAAGGACAAGCATGGAGGCGGTAGGAGAGACGAGCGTACGGCTGTGACCATGGGGCTGCCTTTGTACTCATAGGCGACAGCACCGCAAAGGCAAGATCCTGTGGCCATGATGGTGTTCGTAGTTGGGGGGAACGCAAGAAGCTTCAATTGCTATAGATCTGGGGAATTGTGGGACTGATTTACGATTGCTCTTCTTCCCAAACTTCTCCTTGAATTGTGCTACTTCCAATTGATTTTTTCAATAGTGACAGAAATCAACAATAATCATCAACCCCACCCAAATCGACGCTTCCTCATCATGACGCAAAGTCACGCAGTACTCATGGATAGAAACGCACTACCCCCAATACAGCAAGAGAGTCGCACGGATCTGATAACGTCCGTTCCTCCGCATAACGGAGACTACCTTATCTGGGCTCCCTGCTGATAGACTGCATCATGTTGCACAGATGTCTGTGTGGGTGGGCGATAAATGCGGGGAAGGTCATGCTGGTGCCATGCCCCTCAGTCGATTCGCAAGATACGACGGCCTTTGGCCCGGTGACCTTCGTATGTGGTTAGATATGAAGCTTGGATTGCTGGCAGAATAACCCGGTAAGAATTTGAAATCGACCCTCGGACGGAAATAAGCTAGGTTCTATTGGGCCCGCTCAGCCCTACCGAGAGAAAAGCTTGGCATTGTTTTCGCCCGAGACGTCAAGTCCAATCGCGCAACCAAGCAGCGAATTGGCTTCTTCCAGCTGGGTTACTACTAACACCGATCAATCCGTGTAGAGTAGACACTCGTAAAAAGAACGGTAGGGTTTCTGTCGGAAGATGAACAATCATCGCACTCAGCAAAGAGAGGGAAGCACTACAGCATAGCAACGACAGCTCACAAATTAGAAGGGGACTCGAGAAGTCTGGATCCCGGCGGAGGTGATACGATGCGATGACAAGAGGTCTCTCGCTTCTCCGCGCGCCTTGCGGATTGAAGCAGCTGGTCACTCCACCGTTGCGGTCATGCCGACTCGGCGCAGCTCCACCAAGAGCTACACATGCAACTCCGAAGCGCCCAGGAGGTCATGGCCTGTATTGCACGCTACCGCGACGGACTGGACAGTCTCACGACACAAGGATCCAACGCCTTGGTGGGTGGGTCCTTCAGTCCCTTGTCTCTTCGAAAGGCCTTCTTACCTCGTTGCTGATTGTCCTGGGAAGACCTAGCATCAACGCCAGGATACCGGTCTACAACGAGCAGACGCGCAGACAGGCGAGATGGATGAGTAGTCAGCGCGATGGCGAGAAGGGGCAAAACAAAAGCTCCTCGGAAAAAGACGGCTATGCGAGGTAGGTTGTAAAAAGAAGGACGGCGCATCAAGATCAGCCCCCAGCCCTAACCTCCTCCACTCCTCGCTAACGCACCCACTTCACCTCCATCAGCTCTGCCGGGCCCCAACCAGCCAAACCTCTGCATACGCTCCTCAACGCCCCCTCAACCCACGAAAACATTTACACCCTCCCCAACATCCTCACCTTCACCCGCCTCCTCGCCGCTCCGGGAGTCGGCTACCTCCTCCTACAGGATGCGCACATCCCCGCGCTCTCCCTCTTCCTCTACGCCGGCATCACCGACCTCCTCGACGGCTGGCTCGCCCGCCGCTACCACACTCAGACCGTCGTCGGCACGATCATCGACCCTATGGCTGACAAAGCCCTGATGACCATTGTGGTGGTGGGGCTAGCGTGGAAAGGTCTACTACCCCTGACTCTCACGGTGGTGATCTTGGGAAGGGATGTGCTCCTCTCCTTGTCAGCCATCTACTATCGCTACATCTCCCTCCCACCGCCCCGGACTCTGGCGCGGTATTGGGATTTCTCGCTGCCGTCGGCGGAAGTGCGGCCGACGGGGATATCGAAATTCAACACGTTCTTGCAGCTGGTGTTAGTGGCGGTGACGATGGGAGGGTTAGCTCTTGGCGACATGAAAGAAGGATCATCCCCATATGTTACACGAGAAAGAGCGGCTGAAGATGATGGGCAAAACGATAAACCCGTCGAGAATCGGGGTGAGAAGAAACACAGCGGAATAACACAACTTTCCACCGGCCTCGGCCCCACAGGCATGAAAGCGTTGGAAGTCAGCTGGTGGATCGTGGGTGCCACCACCATCGCGAGCGGGCTCACCTACGTTGGTGGGCGGAAAGGGTTGAGGATCTTGAGTCAGGCGCCGACGAAGAAGCCTTGAACATGAAGTCCCTGGCGATCGACCATGTCCCGGCTCTCGGCGGACGATGTGTAAGATATGGAATGAGGCGCATAGCATGGCGGCGAGTGTTGAATACATTTTCTTATCATTGAGCAAAAAACATGGCAAAGCTCTGCTGCCCTGCCCAATACCTCTCACAATGTCTTCCGTGTTCATCACATGTATCCTCGATGCCTCCAATGCCAAAAGCGACGATGATTCACCTCCGCCCCCCCCYCCCCCTTCCCCCTTCCTCCCTAAATCATTCCATGCGCCTCTTCCTCCCCTCCCACCTCCACCGCATCTCCGCCTCCACAACCACCTCAAAAGGTGTGGTCTGGTCAATGGCCCGTCGAAACATCCTCGGCTCCAGCTCCGGTTCCACCGCCATATCCCTCTCCTGCAGGACTTGGGGACGGCGTTATTCGGCCACACATCCACGTCGCAAACCTGGTCTTCCAGCACAGCAATCCACACGACTTGCGGGATGCAACTTGCGCAGAATTGGTATGTATGTATATCCTTTACACAAATTTTGAAAAACAGAAGAAGAAAAAGAGACTTGAAAAATGGGGATGTTGGTGCTGATTTAGCGGGATTTGGAGGAAAGCTGGTACGGACGTACGGACGCACGGCCACAACTGTGGATTTTGCATCTAGATGTATTCGGGGCCTCTCTCTCTCTCATCCTTCTTCGCGGCATTGATACCCGAGGGATTGCTATATCGCAGAAGTGTAAATTCCCCCCTTCTCTCTCTCTCTCTCTCGGGGCGCTATCATCCACCCCCCCTCCCCCCTCGATGAACAGCTCGCCAACCAACAACACCCAGACCCTCGACCAGCGGGCCCAACCACCCCAGCGAAGTGTATGTGTCATCATCAGCTCTGAGTCTCGGTCACGCAGGACAAAGCAGGCGGCCTGGCCACTCTGGAAGCCGAGTAGGTCGGTCATACCAACGATGAGACGTGTGAGTGGATGACAGAAGTCTGGAATCCTGCGACGCGGTGGGGTTTGTGATTATATGGCTCCCCCCCCGCATTTTAGTATTTTTCCCTCAGGCGTGGGTGGACACTTTTCAAGAAGCGGCAGGACTCCTCTCTATCTATCTATACATCGCTCGCCCCCCCCCCCCCCCCCCC